>NW_023591200.1:891317-1119016 GCF_014843425.1 Jatropha curcas | reverse complement strand
ACCTCCGAAAAAATTATTCCTGGTGTACCTTGTTCCGCCGATCCTCCGCGATTATTCCTGGCACGTTTTTAAGTACCATTATTGACATATTTTCGTCGTGTAAACTTCCGAAAATAGCCCTTACCGGATACCGGCCGGACTATTTGCAGTCCGGGGGGGGACCGAAAAACACGGCTTTTTCTGAGCCTCAAAAATTTGGGTATTCACAAGGAAGGCCCTGCTTCTGGGGCCAATATCTTCGTAATAGACCTGATGGGGAGCTTCCTGTCGGTCTCATCTTAGGCGATATTTAGGTCTCATGATAGTTTAGGGTCTCATGGTCCAATTGGTATGCCTATCTCGGCTGCTCATTTCTTCATTAAGGATTGCAAACTCAATATAATTTAATGCGCAAAATCTCAGTGCCACTCCAGAAACATTTGGCACTTTAGCTCAATATCTCTTTCTCTGTCATTTATCACATCATTTCGAGGCCATAATATTTCGTCTGAGACAGGTGGGATGCATTATAATCATTTTTGGGCCATTCGGAGTCGGTGCTTCCAGGCCCCAAAATCGTAGGTATACCCCTTTGGTCTTAGGAGCCCTGAGCGAAGCCCTGTTCTGGGGCCAATATCTTCTGTAGACCTGATGGGGAGCTCCTGTCGGCTCATCTAGGCGATAGTTTAGGGTCTCATGGTCCAATTCATGGTCCAATCCGGTATTGCCTATCTCGGCTGGCTCATTGCTTCATTAAAGGGATTTGCAACTCAAATTATAATTTAATGCGCAAAATCAGTGCCACTCCAGAATAACATTGCAGTTTTAAGCCAAATATTCTCTCTGTCTGTGCTTATCACGCACATTTTTGAGGCCACAATATTTCCTCTAAGACATGTTAGCGAAGGCCATTGTAATCCATTTTTTCGGCCATTCCGAGCCGCGTGCTTTCTGGGCCCCAAAATCAATAGGATATACCCCTTTGCGTTCTTAGGAGGCCCTTGAGTGAAAGCCCTGTCCGGGAGCTGATTATCTTCTGTAGGCGTGATGGCGGAGCTTCCTGTAGGCTCATCTAAGGTGATAGTTTAGGCGTCTTATGGTCCAATTCGAATATATAATATGCCATCTCAGCTTGATTCGTTGCTTCATTTGAGGATTTGCGCAAACTCAATAAGGAATTTACATGCGGCAAAAAATCGGTATGCCACTCGGAAGCATTTAGTAGTCATAGGCCCAATATCTCTCTCTGTCTGTCGGCTTATCACTGCCCCATTTTGAGGAGCCATAATATTTATCTAAAGACATGTAGGAAGCATTGTAATCATATTTCGGGCCATTCCGAAGCCGATCTTTTGGGCCCCCAAAATCATAGGTTATACCCCTTTGGTCTTAGGAAGCCCTGTTGAAGCCCTGTTCCGGGAGTCAAATATCTTCTGTTTTAGCTCTGATGGGAGTCCTATAGCTCATCTAGGGTTATAGTTAGGTCTTTCAGGTCCAATTCAGTATTGCCTATCTCGGCTGCTTCAATTGTATGCCTATCTCGGCTGCTCATTTCTTCATTAAGGATTGCAAACTCAATATAATTTAATGCGCAAAATCGGTGCCACTCCTGAAGCATTTGGCAGCTTTAGCTCAATATCTCTTTGTCTGTTGTTTTTCACATCATTTCGAGGCCATTATATTTCCTCTGAGACAGGTAGGGTGCATTATAATCATTTTTCGGTCATTCCGAACCGGTGCTTCCGGGCCCCAAAATCGTAGGTGTACCCCTTTGGTTTTAGGAGCCCTTAGTGAAGCCCTATTCCGAAGCCTATATCTTCTATAGGCCTGATGGGGAGCTCCTATAGCCTCATCTAGGTGATAGTTTAGGGTCTTATGGTCCAATCGGTATGCCTATCCCGGCTGTTCATTTTCATTTCTTCAATTAAGTGATTGCAAACTCAATTATATTTAGATGCGCAAAATTCCGGTGCCACTCCGGGAAAGCATATTTTTGGCAGTTTTAGCCACAATATCTCTCATGTCTTGTCGCTTATCACGCCATTTCGAGGCCATAATATTCCATCTTGAGGACACGGTTTAGGGATGCTTATAATCATTTTTCCAGCCATTCCGAACTGGTTGCTTTCTGGGCCCCAAAATCGTAGGTGTACCCCTGGTCTTAAGAGGAGCCCTGAGTTGAAGGCCCTGTTCCGGACCGATATCTTCTGTACGCCTGATGGGGAGCCTCCATTATAGGCTCATCTAGGCGATAGTTAGGGTTCTTATGTCCAATAGCTATGCCTATCCCGGCGTTTCATTTCATTCATTAAGGATTGCAAACTCAATATAATTTAAATGCTTCAAAAATCGATGCCACTCCGGAAGCAGTTGGGCAGTTTTAGCCATTTGGCAGTTTTAGCCCAATATCTCTGTCTGTCGCTTATCACGCCATTTCGAGGCCATAATATTTCCTCTAAGACATGTAGGACGCATTGTAATCCTTTTCGGGCCATTCCGAGGCGGTGCTTCCAAGCCCCAAAATCGTAGCTATACCCCCTTTGGTCTTAGGAGCCCTGAGTGAAGCCCTGTTCCGGAGCCGATATCTTCTGTAAGCCTGATGGGGAGCTCCTGTCGGCTCATCTAGGCGATAGTTTAGGGTCTTATGGTCCAATCGGTATGCCTCTCTCGGCTGCTCATTGCTTCATTAAGGATTGCAAACTCAATATAATTTAATGCGCAAAATCAGTGCCACTCTGGAAACATTTGGCAGTTTTAGCCAAATATCTCTCTGTCTGTCGCTTATCACGCCATTTTGAGGCCATAATATTTCCTCTAAGACATGTATTTTTGATGGCCATAATATTTCCTCTAAGACATGCTAGGAAGCATTGTAAATCATTTTTAACGGCCATTTGAGCCAGTGCTTCTGAGAGAGACCCCAATCATTAGTATACCCCTTTGGTCTTAGGAGCCCTGAGTTGAAGCCCTGTTCCGGAGCTGACTATTCCTAATCTGTAGGCGTGATGGGAGCTTCCTGTAGGCTCATCTTAGGTGATAGTTTAGGGTCTATGGTCCAATCTGGTTATGCCTATTTCTCGGCTTTGTTCGTGCTTCATTAAGGATTGCAAACTCAATATAATTTTTAATGCGCAAAAAATCCCCGTTGCCACCTCCGGGAATCTCATTTTGCAGGTTTTACCCAATAATCTCTCTGTCTGGTTCGCCTATGTCACGCTCATTTCGAAGGGCCCATAATATTTTCCTTCCCAAGACAATGTAGACGCATTGTTTACCATATTTCAGGCCATTCCGAGCCGGTTGCTTCTCCAGGCCCCAAAATCGTTAGGTATACCCCTTTGGTTAGGTATACCCCTTTGGTCTTAGGAGCCCTGAGTGAAGCCCTTTTCCGGAGCCGATATCTTCTGTACGCCTGACAGGAAACTCCTGTAGGCTCAACTAGGCGATAGTTTAGGGTCTTATGGTCCAATCGGTATGCCTATCTCGGCTGCTCATTGCTTCATTAAGGATTTGAAACTCAATATAATTTAATGCGCAAAATCGGTGCCACTCCAGAATCATTTGGCTGTTTTAGCCCAATATCTCTCTGTCTGTCGCTTATCACGCCATTTCAAGGCCATAAAATTTCCTCTAAGACATGTAAGAAGCATTGTAATGTAAGAAGCATTGTATTCAATTTTCGCGGCCATTCCGACCGGTGCTTCCGGGCCCCAAAAAATCTTAGGTATACCCCTCTCTCTTAGGAGCCCTGAGTTGAAGCCCTGTTCCGGAGCCGATTTATCTTCTGTTAGGCCTGATGGGGAGCTCATGTAGGCTCATCTAGGCGATAGTTTAGGTCTTATGCGTCCAAATCCGGTTAATGCCTATTCTCGGCTACTACAATTTGCTTCATAATGATGGAAAGAGTCAATTATAATTTAATGCGCCAAAAAATCGAGTTTGTCACTCCGGAAGCATTTGGCAGCTTAGCCCAAATATCTCTCTTGGTCTTATCGCTTAATTTCACGCCAATTTCGGAGGCATATAATAATTTCCTTTCTAAGACATGTTAGGGAAGCATTTTGTAATCATTTTATCGATACCCATTCCGAGCCGGGTGCTTCCCGGTGCCCCAAAATCGTAGGTATACCCCTTTGGGTCTTTAAAAAGCCTGTGTGAAGCTCTGTTCGAAGCCGAATATCGTTCTATTAGGCCTTAGATTTGGGGAGGCTCCTATTAGGCTTCATTTAGGCGATATTTAATTAGGGTCTTATGGTCCAATCGGGCCTATCCCTATCTCGGGCTAGCTATTTCTTCAATTAAGATTGCAAACCACACTCATATCTTACATGCGCAAAATCGTGCCACTTCCGAAGGCATTTGGCCAGGTTTTTAGCCCCAATTATCTTCTCTGTCCTTCGCTTACTCACGCCATTTCGAGGCCATAATATATCCTCTGAGACCAAGTAGGACGCAATTATATCATTTTCCAAGCCATTTTCTGAAACCGGTGCTTCCGGGCTCCAAAATACATACGTAGGGTGTATCCCTTGTTCTTAGAAGCCCTGGAGTGAAGAGCCCTGTTCCAGAGCCGATATCTTCTGTAGGCCTGATGGGGAGCTCCTATAGGCTCATCTAGGCAATAGTTTAGGGTCTTATGGTCCAATCAGGATAGTTTAGGGTCTTATGGTCCAATCGGTATGCTTATCTCGGCTGTTCATTTCTTCATTAAGGATTGCAAACTCAATATAATTTAATGTGCAAAATCGGTGCAACTCCGGAAGCATTTGGCTGTTTTAGCCCAATATCTCTCTGTCTGTCGCTTATCACGCCATTTTGAGGCCATAATACTTCCTTTAAGACATTTAGGACGCATTGTAATCATTTTCGGGCCATTCCGAGCCACACATGTAGGAAGCATTGTAATCATTTTCGGGCCATTCCAAGCCAGAGCTTCCGGGCCCCAAAATCATATGGATACCCCTTTTGGTCTTAGGAGCCCTGTGCGAAGCCCTGTTCCGGAGCGGATATCTTCCGTACGCCTGCCGGGCAGCTCCTATAGGCTCATCTAGCCGATTGTTTAGGGTCTTATGGTCAAATCGGTATGCCTATCTCGGCTGCTCATTGCTTCATTAAGGATTGCAATTAAATTTTAATGCGGCAAAATCAGGTTTGCCACTCCGGAAGCATTGGCAGTTTTAGCCCAATTATCTCTACTGTCTTTCCTTATCACGCCCTTCTCTGTCCTATCTGACCTCTTACCACGCCATTTTTGGACGCCCATAATATTTCCTTCTAAGACATGTAAGAGGAAGCGATTTTATCATTTGGGCCATCCGAGCCGTTAGCTTCTGCATTAAGTTAAATGGATTAAATCTAATTAAACCAATTAAATTTAATTATGAACTTAAGATCTTAACCTAGGTAATCTATCGGAAAATTTAAGACTACATACAGTCATTCCAATTTCACCACACTCCCACACGTATTATGCACTTAAATAACTCCAAACCAAACAAAATCAATAAGTCATATTAGGCCTTCAGGAAGCATATTTCAATATTTCGGCAGTTTTAGCCCAATATCTCTCTGTCTATCGCTTATCACGCCTCTCTGTCTATCGCTTACCACGCCATTTTGAGGCCATAATATTTCCTCTAAGACATGTAGGAAGCATTGTTATCATTTTGGGCCATTCCGAGCCGGTGCTTCTGCATTAAGTTAAAGAATTAATCTAATAAACCAATTAATTTAATTATTGACTAAGACTAACCTAGGTTCTATCGAAATTTAGACTACATACGTCATCCATCACACACTCACACGTATATGCACTTAATAACTCCAAACCAAACAAATCAATAAGTCATATTAGCCTTCGAGCATATTTCAATATCAAATCTTCTAATTATAATTAATATTCATGAAATATATATTTAGCAATATTCCAAATTAATTGCTTCTTACAATATGCCATTAGCTAATTCCTAGCAAGAATTATATCTAACTAATTATTTGTTAGAATTCAATTTATTCCACTATAAATTTTAAATTTGAAATTTATACTGAAAATGGGAGAATAGGTCTTAGGGCGTACCAGTTGAGAATCGAACTACAATTCCACGATCCGACGAAGAGGAGATAATCCTGCCTCTTGAAGCGTCGCCAGAGAGTCGTCGGACCGCCGCCGTCGTAGCCATCCACGATGGCCGGGAAGTCGTGGATGCCCAGAATTGAACCACGATCATACCATCCGACTCGAAATTCACTAAAGAGTCCATTTCTTGTGTTAGTTTAGTATGACCGGTCCTCTAGTTGGCCGAAACGAGCTCGACAGCGCCCCTCATCGCCGTTCATGGTGGTTTCAACATTCTCCACCAGATGCTTGATTTAACAGGGGGAAAGAGTTCGCACGGGGGAGGTGAGACGATCGACACTACTCCTTCAAGTTGCAGCCGCCGCAAACGGCGTGGATCGCTAAAATCTCATCGCGCGATGTTGAGATCTCCAGTCGTGATTTTCCTCGGCTCTGGCCTTTATTCTACAAATTGACACCACCAGTGAGCTCCTCTCGTCGGGAAGATGAACAAAGAAGGTTTGCGTGCCGGAGTTCATGGCCGATGGCTGGAAAACGGGAAGGAGGAGGACTGGTCACCTACACTCGCTGGGGAGGGAAGAAGAAGAAGGAGAAAAGAAGAAGAAAAGAAAGGAGAAGTCTAGAGCTTCTAGACCATTTCGATTCTATTCAAACCAGTTTGGTCTAATTCAATAATTTGGCTCGGTTTGCAGGTTTTTCACTTGATTTTTGGGTTATTCGTGCGATTTTCGAAAAATCAATTTGATTTCCGGATCCGATTCGATTTATTTTAATTATTTTAGTTAGGTTATGGAACATTTCTTCAATTTACTTGATAATAATACAAACAATAATAATAATAATAATAATTTATTTTAGGATAATTATATATATATATATTATACTTATACTCGATTAATAGCCGGAGTTCCATATTATTTCTCAAAAATTTTAAGTGTTCACAAATCGAAAGTTTCGATAATATATTTTGGGCTTGGGCCCAATTCTCAGACTTGGACTCGATTTGAGACTGTATTTATATTTGCAGACCACACAGTCAAAATTTTCAATTTTTAATTTAATAAAAATTCTACAGTTTCGAAAATAAAAATTCGGGATATTTCATTTATATAATACATAAAAAAGATATTAAAATAAATTAATATGTAAAACTAATTCTAAAATTGTTCTTATCATAATATTAAATGTAATGAGAGAACTCAAATGTACTATTTATCATAATAACAAAAATCAATTGATAAAATAACTAAAAATCTCATACCATTATAGTTTTTCTTTATTATTTGAAATTAAAGTTAATCAAATATTAAAAATTAAATTTTAAATTTTAAAATCTAAAGTTTTAAAAATTAACTAATTTAAATTAATATATTGCACTACACTGCATTAAACTAAAAGTATTAACATTTATTAAAAATTTCATAGTTTAATTTTTTAAAATAATAATGAACTTTTAAATCTATGAAGTTTGAATTTCAGATATGAGATCAAGTTCGAACTTACAATAGCGTCATCTATATCCTACCTATACCCAAAATAAAAAATTCAAATTTTAGCCATCCCGTACTTATCCAAACCCGGTCAAAATTCGTTGTATACACAATGCCAATCAAAGCTATTAAATTATTTAGGACTGAGCCTCATCACACGCATTGGCAGTATGCAGATGGAGGTTCCTTCTCTCACAAACACAAACGCCACATCATCCTGTGCTCCATTTCACAACGCTCATTGGCTTTTTTTTAGTGTTCTGTTTTATCACATGGTTTGATAATACAATGTCTTCAAAGTTCAAACAAAAAGATTAATCCAGTACACGTATTGTTCCACCAATCGACTGCAAACTGCACAAAATATTTTACCTAAAATTCGAATGAAAACTTGCCCTGTAAATATGGAAACCACCTCCTCCCTCCCCCTTCGCCCTCAAAAAATAAAATAAAATAAAAAGAGAATAAATAAATAAATAAATAATAATAACAACAACATAAAAAGGGATGACCTTACAAAATTGCTTTGTTTTCATATTATAGAACTCTTCTAGTAACAAGAATCCCTCCATGCCCATGTGAAATTTGTTGTTACTTGAACGCAACTGATTGTATCAAGTCATTGGCACAAGAACCGATTTACCATGCTATAAAACCTCTGCCACTTCCTTAACCTTCTTAGGCCGGCCACATCGCCTCACATTTTTACTTGATAAAAGCTCCAACGCTTTCTCCAAGGTGATGTCGTCCCGCTTCATATTCTGCAGATAGTGTAAGGTAACACATCAAAACATGTACAGCTGCAGAGCACGTAATAGTTAAATGGATCTGCAAAGGTCTATTTGTCGAAGAGAAGGTTCGAGTCAAGCCTTCGAGCAACCACTTCAAGTGGTGCACTTCTTGTCAATGCTGTTGAAGAGTAGCAGTCTCTGGGCTTCGATCTTCCAGCATCTACTACACTGGAGCATCTACTAACTTGGTCTTGGGAATACAATGAGGTAAGGGACATTGGGAAGAAAAGGAGCTAAATGGTTAACGTTAAACAAATTATGGATTGCTGATGGTATATAATCCTTCTCAATTTGCCTCGACTGACATCAATATTTGCAGTACAATTTATTGTGCTGGTCCCTCTAATAGTGTAAATAACAGTTTATTATGAATTACTAACAAAGCACTACAACTTCGTTATTATTGATAAAAAGGAATTGAATTTGGTTATTGATCAATTGAACATTTAATCTTTAGAAAGAAAAGAAGTAGAAGAGAGGGAAGCTAAATGTGGCATACCTTGGAAACTGAAGCAATTGTCCGTCGATGCTTAACAGCAAGTCCAGCCTTTGCAAATCTTAGTATCACGGGATACCCATCCTTTGGATGATTACCCTGACAAGAAGTAAAATTGAACTAAAAAAAAAAAAAAAAAAAAACTGATAAGCAATGGCTGCGCGAATGGCATTAAACAGCAAAGTCCAGCCTTTTGCAAATCTAGTATCACGCCGGGATTACCCATCCTTTGGATGATACCCGACAAGAAGTAAAACTTGAAACTAAAAAAAAAAAAATAAAAAGGAGTAATCTGTGAAACAAGAATTGCAAAGACAAATACCAATGTCAGCACGGATAAGCGTTAGCAACTCCAAAGCATCATTTCCAGTGAAAAACCATCTCACATCCTTATCTAAATAATACTAAGACAAGAAACGATAAACCAATTTTTGTTATTTAAGATTCATCCATTCAAATGAAGGAACTAGCAGAACTACCCATCTATATGTTATGCAAAGACGAAAATAAAAATAGGCACAAAGTCAAGGACGAAAACATGCCGAAAAAAAAAAAAAAAAAAAAAGGATAATCTGTGAAAAGATTGGCAAGCATACCAATGTCACAGGATAACGTAGCAACTCCAAAGCATCTTCCAGTGAAATACCATCCACATCCTTTATCTAAATAAAAGAACGATAATATCCAATTTTGTTATTAAGATTCATCCATTCAAATTGAAGGACTAGCAGAACACTCACATATGTTATGCAAAGACGGAAAAAAAAGGGTCACAAGATGTCAAGGAAAACATGCCAAACAATCAATGACTTGACTTGCTTCTGGAAGCAATATAGCAGATGAATCTCTAAATTTTCTATCTATAATAAAGGAAAAACCTAGACTGGACGCAAAGGATTTATGTTAGCAGAAACTTTTACATACATGAGAAACCGAGGCTCTTTTTGGCGTGTAACCCTTACTGTCTTCACCAAGCTGTACATAGAATCCATAAGGACCATTCTTCAAGAGAACCTGAAGAGGAAGTTGGTTTCTTCAAAAAATAACTCGATAGTATCAAACGGAATTGAGATCCATAATTCCATAAACTAGCAAATAAAAGGACTTAGATTCACACAAAACCTTTTCATTAGAAACTGGGTGAACGCCAAGCAACTTCGGTTCCTCCACAGCATTGTTTCGAGGAGTTTCTTCTTCTTCTTCTTCATCACCATATATTGTCTTGGCAATATACCTACACATTTATACAAAAAAAATACTTGAATGATAACATGATAAACTTTGCCACATGCAGGAAGATCTATATTTCAGCCAAAATTTTTCTTTAGCCACCGATTAGCACTGACATAAGCATAAAAGAATTACATCTTATTTCCATAAGACACAAGCATGTAGATAAATATATCAAGGGAAATAACAAAAGTTTAGATTAATATCGTGCTGTTCCATACTCACTTGCACTTTGGGTGTTGATCACAACCTATAAAGTAGCCTGCACCATACCGACTTACTTTGAAGATCAAAGCGCCTTCCAGACAGCTGAAACAAGTATAAACAGAGATTTTACTTAAATTATTTCTTTTTACAGTATACATAATAGGAAACAGAACTTTAGACAAAAACAAGTTACGGAAAAAAAAGTTTGGCATGTGGAACAAAAGGCCAAGGCAAAGCTCTTAACTAAAATAAAGTGCAACTGCATACAGATTTCTAGCCTAATATCCATCACTTGGTGCAAGAATTCTAAATTCCAAGACTTAAACTAAATCACTCCTCCAAAAAGGTCCCAATCCTTTTATCCCACATCCTGGGAATGAATATCAGGTAGATCTGCCAATAAAATATAAACCAATTATGGTTCTGGCAAAACGTTAGCTCACGAAAGATTTTTAAGAGGCGTCTGAGTTGCCAAAAAATTAGTTACTGTTGGTTTTAGTGCTAACAATGTTGACAGAGACCAAGAGGTTTCCCTTCATTTCACAAGTCATGGAATAAAAAGTAAGATTATATGATAAGTATGGAAAATCTGCATGCATAATCTTGTTCTGTTAAATTGCAGATTGTTTGACAAAATTACCATGTGTCTGTTCATTCTTTATACTCCTTCAACTTCAAGCAAAATTTTAAGGAAATTTAAATGGAAAATATATGAAATCCCTCTCGTTTTTTTTTTCTTTGTTTTTGTTTGAATTATGCTTATAGCATGGGGCATTCACATTCACCAAGTAGTATAAGGAATTCAAGCTTTAAAAGCTTCATTACCAATTATGAACTACCTAGGGCCTCAAAAATTAAAATTTCTCAACAATCTAGCAAAGTGTGCAGATTACAATATAACATCTTCATAGTAAATGCACTTTTGTTGTGAGTCATGTGTAAAGGGGCAATGGATACTACCTAGGACATGTCTTTTTGTCATCAGGGAGTGAACCAAACAAAAAATCCCCAAATGTCTTCCCGAGCATCTTTTCCACCTGCAAGCAAATTTAAACTAAGAATAATAACTAAATTTCCTGAGTACTACCAGAAAAAAGCTTAAAATTCTAAAGCGAAACCATCCTTGAAACTTTTAATAAACAACTGAACCATACCTGATGGATATGGACACTTTCAGCACGACTGCAATATGACCTAAATCGTGTCCAGTAATCTCTGAGAAGGCCTTTCCATTCAGTTAAGCCAGCAGAGACATTATCAAGCTGCAAATAGATTTAAAAACAAGAAATCAATAGTCATGCAGAAGAAAAAGAAGGGAAAGCATAAAAATTTAGAACACAGTAAAAACTAACAAAAACAAGCATAAGTGAAAAATCAGAGGCCTGGAAGATGATTGGGATGAAGTGTTGAAGCGTTGTCAAGTTCCATGAATAGCAACAACTAAGCCTTAATCCCAAAGTAGTTGCGGTCGGCTATATAAATCCTTTCTTTCCATATCCACTATATTCAATTAAGCAATTAAAGCAAGGTAGAAAATTGAAAAAAATTCTAAATATTTTTGTGCAAAAATTTCTTTGTATCATTTGCTATGTTAGTAAGGCAACAACAACTATGCCTTAAACTAGTTAGGGTCTGTTGTATCAATCTTTTGTCTCCGTTCTCGACAATTCCCTTCACGTCAAGTCCATGAATGTGGGGATTTTACAATTTGATCAATCTGTTGCACTAAACCTAAGAATGTGGTGCAATTAATGTTAGACAGTTGTAGCTATTAACCTTGTGTAGAGAGAGACAAGCATACAAGTGCACACTCGAGCAGAATAAGAAAATCATGGTTACTGATAAAGGAAGCAAAAACTCTGCTAGGCTATTTCAATTTTCAAACCATGACTAGCCTTTTGAACAAGACAAACAAACTATTCAATGTAAGCAGAAGAAATCACCTCAGTCTCCATATCAGCAGTAAAGCTGTAGTCTGCAACCTCAGTAAAATGGTGAGAGAGAAATGCTGACACCTGTAATCAATAAAAACAAATGCTATTAAAAGAGTTTGACCACATTGTTGACTTGACTCAATATGCAGAATAAATTGACCAGCAATTACACAATTGTAAGCTCAGATCAAATGTCAATGCTAATTTCAGATGGTAAGCTACTTGAAATGTCAGTGAATACAAGATAGTTCAGGATGACAACATACCATGCGACCACGAAATTCTGGATGCAACACCCGGCTTTTTACTGTCACATACTTCCTATCCTGATGCCACAAACAAGAGTATGTCAGTATAGGGCTACATCAAATACAAAAATTTAATAAGACTTTTGATATAATTTCTAAGAGCAGATGCATGCGTTGAAAAATTGAAATAGATACACAATGAGCAAAGCCCGACAGGTCATGATCGCTATTTTCTTGCAAACTAAATACAGATTCAAGTCATGGATGATACAAAAAAGAAAAAGTCATGTAATACTTCTTTAACACAAATCATCTTAACATAGTTGTTAGGCCTAGAAAAATGTTGCCATCAAAATAGGAACCATCATCCAACCTCATGAAAGTCCTTATTCTTTCCCCAATCTGCTACAAGTCCAAAAATCATCTAGTATTTTATGTTGCAATCAATGAATTTACTTCTCTAGTTTCATAGCTTACTGCACCACTTGATTACCTTGTCAACAGCCTTGGAACAATATCTTTCCTAAGATGTTGTCCCTCTATCATCAATAAACCCTCTACAGAGGATGTCACTGACATTATGCTCTTTTGAATGCCATGATAGAACTGTTAAATTTGCAAGTTCCTATGCGTATAACCAAGAATGAAGGCTGAAAGGAATAACTAGCACACATCATTACCTGTAAAACTTTCAAAGTGCTCGCATAAGTTGAAGGCCTTCCAATGCCAAGTTCTTCCATCTTCTTAACCTATTACATGTTAAATCACAAAGGTAAGAGGGCGAGGAACAAAGGCTTAACCAAGATGTCAGAAGTTGCTGATCTCCTAGGCACATATGTATAATACATGAAAATGAAGAAAGTAAATAGAATTATAACATCGTCTTCAGACAAAAATTTGTAGGACCACATTCGCATATTGCAATTTACTATAGTCCCGAATATTTACCCCAACCAAAACACACGCACAAAAGCACGTGCACATCAAGATAAATCCACTTGACTTTGTTGGGGCACATATATTTCTATAGAGAACAATACAACAGAACTTTTACACTTAAGTTTTGATGTTCATGTATACCTGTACCCAGTTATATATGGCTATCTGAAGTGTAAGAGCACATCTCTTCACTCAAGCCACAAATCAGATACAGGTATGACACTGAATTAAGATAAACTTTTCTCTAAACTTGTTTTAGGAGGACAATTTTTCTGTAAATGCTTCTGCTATTTAAAGAAGACAATATTATACCAATGATCCTTCAGAGTAGCGTGGAGGAGCCTGGGTAAAGTGCTGCTCAAGTTTGACTTCACCAAGATTCAAAAGTTCCCCTGGCTATAAACATGTAAGTTAGATAAGGTATTCTCTACGACAATCTTCGAGAGATTTCAATATTGAACAACAAAAATCAAGGGGCTGTATTATAAAATTTGAAAACAACAAAAAAATAAACCTGAAATGTAGATAGTTTGGATGAGTTTCAGAGGATTAATCAAAAGAGTTGGTAGTATAATCTCACTCAATTTGTTAAATTATTTATTGTAACATAAACAATAAATACCACAAGCAAGAATCACCACCTTCAGTGACTTGAGAATTGCAAAGGTTTCTTGACGTTCATACACTGCGCTTTCCTTGTGTCTTGGTGCTCCAGCCTCAATATCCTATAAACAAATATCATCATGCTAATGTCACATCAAACTAATCTGTAACTAGTGGCATGAAATTCAGCTTACAGAGAAACAGGAAAAATTAAGCCATTTAGACAGACTAATATGATGAAATATTATTATACCTCATAAACTGCCTGATAGCCAAGAAACCCAACTCTTGAGCATGCAGCTCTGAGAGTAATTGACCCATCAGCATTACTAATGTCAACTTGAATCTGGTTATATCATAAGAGTGTTATCCAAATTGTAGGTGACAGCAATTCCAGTCTAACACACAGCAAATATAAGAAAATTTAAAGGACAAACAAAATAGTAGACATTTTTGCCTGGCTGCACATATTTTCACCTACAACCCCTCCCATCAAGAAAGGTGCTCACCTGCACTGCTATTGTTATTGGACCTAAAGTGAACATCAAGCAATGATTTAATTCATTCAGCATCTATGGATGATACATACCTATACCATTGCCACTTGTGTAACCTTCATTCATTATGCAAACCCTAAATAATAATTCCTCAAAAAAAGAAGAAGAAAAGAGAGAAGAAAAAAAAAAAAAAAGAAAGAAAAAGAAATACTAAATAACCATTTTTCATGGTTAGAAGCCACCACGTAGTGATAACTGAGGCACTAAACTCACAAGAAACAGAACTAAGAAATAACATTGAACAATGCACGTGATTCATCTTTTCCTTACAAGTACATCCATATGTATAAATCCTCAACCTGCTATCGATCAAACCATGAAATCCTTAGTCCCTACAATCATAGACATAATATAAACTAGTAAAAAGAATATTGTTCCGCTTAACCACATAAAATTTCGACATCAAATGAACCACAATGGTTGATTTGAATATGTGCAAAATCCAAGTCTGGAACAAAGCTAATGAACCACTAATATAAAGCTTCAATGTACAGAGGAAGTCTGATCAATCCTCAATTAGGAAAACCCCACTATAATGTTAGTCCTACAAGGAAATAATACTGTACCCTATTTCTACCATATAAATTAAGAAAACCTAATTCTTACTTCTAGCTACAGTGGAACAATATTAGTTCATCAAATACAAATCAAGGTGTCTTGACATTAAGAAGTAATACAAAGAGACATGCTATGGAGTTTTTTGAGTTATTCAGGGACTGCAGTTTTCTTTTACGGCCCCAAGACATCGCATTAATGTTGGGAGAAAAACATATTATGTGCATTGACAAAAATGAGACGATAAGAAATTCTTTTTTCCTAAGAAAGCGATGTAGAGTTCACATAAAGCAGCATTAGTAAGAAGAAGAAAAAAAACAAAGCTACTCATTCCAAGTAATAACTTAAAGAAGTATTTAACAGACCAATGTCCTAAAAGATTTACATTCTAACCTGCTCGGTGGTACTAGGTTCCATTTGGCACGCCACTGTTCGAGACCAAATAAGAGTGTATAACTTCAAGGAATCTTCATCAAGTACATTCACAAGCATTGCTACAAGGCATTAAGCACTCCTTTTATTTGGTTATGACAGTTGGCAATTAAAAATGACAAAACTTTATTGCAAGTTTATATTAGAAAAGATCATGATCATTGCAGAATTTGTGATTTACATGGTAATATCTGAATATTGGTGGGTCGAATTGCTTCATGGGCCTCTTGAGCATTCTTCACCTTTTTAAAATATTTTCGTTGGCTCCCAGATGCAAAATCTTGGCCATACCTGTAAAGAAGTATTTGTTGATTGTCAGCACAGAATGAAAAAATAACATAAAAGTAAAACCCCAGAAAAGATGAACATGGAAACAAAATTAACAAAAAGACAACCCTTTCGTTTTTTCTTCAAAGTAATGAAGCGGAAATGACAATAACAATAATAGAACTCCAAACAAAGTTAATATAGTAATAAATTAGGACCTCCTAAAGCACTTAAACAAATAGTCCAGTTAAGTGAAAATTCCAATATGATAATAAGGAAAAATCAAAACAATATTGAAAATCAGAATAAGAAAGTTGCAGAACCTATGTCTGTCACCTTTCAATCACCAAAGAACGTATTTCCCTAACAGCTTCATCAGAAATCTGAGAGAAAACCAAGCAAGGGTATTAGAGGAAACAAAAATTTAACACTTAATACTAATATTGGAAGAACAAAATACAACATTGAATATTGATCAAAGCCTACTCCAACATAGGCAGGCTTCTGATGTATACTTATTTGAGGTCTGTCCATAATGTAAAAATGTATTTATTATTATTATTTATTCATTATTATTATTATTATTAATTAGTATTCTTATTACTATTTAAAAATGTAAAAACAAGAGTTCATAGCAATACAATGTCAAACACGTCTGCCCGCCATCAAGGCCTTGTAGACCACAACAAATCTCACCATGTGAGGCTAAACAGATTATATCCATACAGCTACAGTGATACTCACATGTAGTCCATCTGTTCTGATGTATGTTATCAGACCTGTTGCCTTTCCATCAGATAACTGAACCCCTTCATAAAGTTTTTGTGCAAGCTGCACCCACAAGCATAAGTATAAGAGAAATAATAAAGATTGGAAACAAGGAAAGCATTAAAGGTAAAATAAGAGGCAAAGGGAGTTTAAAGTTCACTATGAGGTCAAGCAGCTAGTTAGATTAGAACAACAAGAACATAGGTTGCCCATCAGTCAGTTCTTCGGAGCTTTTGACAAGAGAGAAAAGCCAATGTTTCTTGCTTATGCACAAATTGATTTGCAAGTCAAACCAAGACCACCCTATAAATTCAAGCAGAATATGCCATAACCCAATTGTGCACATAGATCAATGATATTCTAGATTGCAGACCAAGAGGATTCGCACAATAAAAAACAATGGCAATGAAGCAGCATTAATGTAGGTAAAATGCAATTACCATATCTATTAATAGAGTACCGAAAGGATTAGGCTTAATCCTAATAGCAGGTATGCTCTGTTATAAATACTAGCTGATGGAAGAAATTATGCTCTGGGCAGCCAAACAAAAATAAGTGCACCCAATAACACACAAAATCAGCTAAAAAAAAGGTGTGGACATGTAAGCATTTAAGGAAAGTGATGCCAATACAAATTAAGGAATGAAATGCATAAATGCTCTGAAACCTTCATTGTGTACATTGAAGGGAAATGTAATTTGTTTGCTGCATCCTGCTGAAGTGTTGACGTTATGTAAGGTGTAGGAGGATTTCTTCTAATTTTGCTTTCCTTAGCACCAGCAACTTGAAAACTTGCAAAATTTATCTTCTGTTCAATATCTTTTGCCTCTGTATGAGAACTAATTGAATGTTGGTTCAACTTTTTAGAGTCAAAATGCGTCAGGTGAGTATTCACCAAAGAGTTCGTATCTTTTGTGCAGAATTCACCCTCAATACTCCAATACTCTTGTGGCTTAAATTCGTCAATTTCCATTTCCCTGTCACATATAAGAGATAATGCAGCAGATTGAACACGCCCAGCTGATTGGCAACCTGGTAATTTCCTCCATAATAATGGTGAAATATTGAATCCAATTAAATAATCAATAGCACGCCGTGCAAGGTAAGCGTTGACCAAATTCAAATCAATTTCTCTTGGAGCTTGCAAAGCATTTTTAACGGACTCCTCAGTTATTTCATGAAAGACAACTCTTGCCACAGAAATCCCTTGACGTAAAGCATCTTGTTGTTGCAACATCTCAATAATATGCCAAGCAATTGCCTCTCCTTCACGATCAGGATCTGATGCAAGTATGAGATTTTCTGCTCTGATGAGCAATGCAGAAGGACAAGAACTTAGAAACATATAACAAAGAGTAATGCAAGAAGTCACATTATATTAGCTGCAAAAGGCACATTTCCATAAAGTAATGTGACGGTTTGAAAGACATAAATAAGCACACAGATTCTAAGTGCAAATTGCACCTTAGCATTGCCAATTAAGAAAAACACAAGTAGAAGACCATACCCAGATAGTGCAACCTTGATGCTCTTAAGGTGAGTCCAGGCGGCAGAAGGAACCTCCCATACCATACTAAAGTCATCATCAGGCCGCACAGATCCAGACCTTGCAGCCAAGTCCCTCACATGACCATAGCTAGGCAAAACTTCAAACATGTCTCCAAGGTAACCCTGAATGACCTTTGCCTTTGTAACGGACTCAACCACCAGGACAGATTTTCCAATAGGAGGATAAAATTGCTTTGGCGTCCCTTGTGTCAAAGGATTCAGTTTGCCCACTATTTGAGGCTTTTGTTTCCCTGCTGATTCACTAATTGTTTTCAAAGATTTGCCCTTTCCATTAGGGTTTCTACTTTTCTTGTTGGACTGCTTTTTTGCTGAAGCAGAATCACCAAACAATTGCTTGGACTTCTTCACAGTTAATTTCTTCTTTTTAAAAAAAAAAAAAAAAAAAATTGAAGTGTTAGTTAAAGTGCTGCGTCAATAAAGAACTAAATCCTGATTCTTCAACAAGTAAATAGCAGCAAACCTCTAATTCTTCTGTGGGACTTTTTGCTTCAGAAGATTCTGTATCTGAGGCAATGATGCTAGAAGGTTGCTTCTTTGCAGTTTTGGTTCTTGTTTGCTTCTTCTTTCTTCCACTCACTTTGGAGTTTGGGTTATTATTGCTCACAGGGGATGTTGAAACGCAGGATCCCAACTTCACATCTCCAACCTTCCCTTCAGTGGATGTCATGGCATTGACCTCATTGGAGGCTGAAATACCAGAACTAGAAGTAGCTCTCTTATTGACATGGGCATTCAACTGCTTCCGATGTTGATCAACGCCACCAAAATTTTTATTCTGTTTCTTTACCCTCGAGACTTGAGAAAAATGACGCTTGGCAAAAGCTACATAATCATGTGAGCTACGAGCGTTAACCATGTTCAAAGACCAAGAACTTATGCTATTCAAAGGAGAAGCAGGGCGAATAAAACATCCAGGTATTAAAGAGGAGTGAACATCAGTAATACTCCTAGGCCCATCAACAAGGCATTGTGGAATCTTCGAACGGTTGCTAGAGATCATGGATGACACCATGGGTTTCTTTAATCGAAGCTGAGAACATTGTCTGTATATATGGAAAGAACCAAATTGTGAAGGAGAAGGCAAGTGAAAGGCTGAATAATCCTGAGGTGCCCGGCACTGCAACTGTAAAAACCAAGGCATGAATTTAAGCAAATAAATGAATAAAAGGAAGAAGATAAATTTTGTAACATAGTGTTTTTTTGTACACAACAATATCCATTACTATAAAGTAGATTTTATAAAGAATTTCCAATGGGAGTAATTTAAGACAAACTAAGGCAACTACAAAGTGCAATTATCGTATGCGCGTATGCTTTAGAAAGAAAGAGTAAAGGCACCTTGGCCATGAAGGGTCGAAGATACGCAGCTGAACAAGAAGAAGTTTCACGGAAGAAGGAAGATGGACATGTGGAAACGAATAGAAAGCCCCTTTGCGTTTGACTCATCGCATCTCTTCACTTGCTTCCAATGGAGAGGGTTTGCAGGCGGTGGTAACAGAGGAGCAGCGAGAGGTTTAGCAGACGAGGTTTCTGAGGTTTTTTATTATTTGTTACTCCCAACTGTGGAGTGCGAGTTAAAAGGGGTCGTTTCTGGTGGATAGTAGGACCAATAGGCCCAACCAAAACCTAACCCAAGCTCAATAATGGACTGAAATCTAAAATTTAAAAAGAAAAAAAAAAAAGGTAAAATAATACTCACCCGAAACGCCGCCGTTGGAATCTCAAAAACACTCCGACGGCGTGCTTTTGCTATTTTCTCCAGCCGTGTAGAACCAATGGTTCTTCTCATTCATCATCTTTCAAAAGACACAGCGCTTAATAAAACCACCAGCCATCTGCTTTACCCCTCGGATTAGTTGGCTTTCAACCGATTAAAGAAGAAGAAGAAGGAGAAGAATCCTTTACCGCCAGCATAGCAGGCTACTCTCGCCTCTAATTCCATCTGAGGTTAGGACACTTTGTTATTTCTCCTTTTCTGTTAGCACGATGAATTTTTATTTTTTTAGATTTAAGCAGGAGCTTAAGATTGCATTAATTGTTTCTGTTGATTTCCACTTTTTAAGCTTTATATTCCATTTAAAGTACAGTGCAATCCCTATGGTCCTTCACAAATTTAGCCAAAATCATAGCTTTATGAATTCTGAATCGTATATTATTTTTGTTTTTTTTTATTATCTGTAAATACTTGGATTACATATTCTGGGACTTCTATAAAATCTCTCTCAGTATGTGAGCATGCTAATCTGATTTACCAACCGGTTTCTCTTAATCAATAGCGCAAGGAAACTCTTTCTTTAGCTCCTCTTCTCTGACTCTGTCTTTCTTTTTGTATTAAGATATGCAGTGTTCAAATTTCTCTTAGCATTTCAGAAAAAAGATGCTTGCATAATTGAAATTACTTCAAGGACTCTTTCTGTTCATTTTATCCCATTACTGCCGTTTAGGTTTTGCAAATATCAGGAAACAGTCAAATTGAAACCTTCAAATAGTTGGAAAATTGACTGTAATGTGTTTTTTTCCCTTTAACCTGTCTGCTATATTACACACGGGGTTTACCATGGAGTTAATATGAACTCTGAAACGGACATTGGTTTATGGTAATAATCTTATGATATTCGACAATTTATATTTGTGAAAAAATAACAAGAGTTGGATATCATTTTAGGTTGATGGACCGACAAGGCCATGATTATGCTGCAGCAGCGGCTTCTGCCATGGCATTTGCCCAGCAGCAGCAGCAGCAGCAGCGACAAACTGCCAATATGCCAACACAGCAGCAGCAGTTTGGATTTCATCCTCAACATCAACATCAGCAGTTTCCTCCACCTCCATTTATGTCTCCCCATACTTCCATGCAACAATTCGCTTACCCTCACCACTTGCAGCAGCAGCAGCAGCAACCTCAGCTTCATCCTCACCCTCCTCCACATCCTCACCTTCTTCATCAGCAGCATCCTCCCCCTCCTTTCCCGACCCATTTACCTCCTCATCTATATCCTTCTCCTTTCCACGGTACTTATGACTCAGCTCCAGCTCCAGCTCCAGCTCCTCCTCCATCTGATCCTGAGCTGCAAAAAGTTATTGACAAACTTGTTGAGTATGCCACCAAAAATGGCCCTGAGTTTGAAGTCATGATCCGCGAAAAGCAAAAGGATAATCCTGCTTACAGTTTCCTCTTTGGGGGTGAGGGCCACAACTACTATCGATACAAGCTATGGCTATCAACACATCCCCCAGGTGGGCCCTTCAACCCTCCTTTTCCACCTTCTTCCATGTCAGTTATGCATCCTTCGCCAAACCCAATGATGAATCCTGCTGTTGGACCCTCGAACTCAATGGTTGGTGCTCCTCCAATGCACCAGCCTCCTTTTCCTCCTTTTTATGACCCACAGCAGCATCACCATCAGCACTCACAGCCTTTTGGTTCTGTTGGTCGACTAGATTTTGATTCGTCAACCAATTCCTTCAAAGGTCTCTCTGGTCCACTTCCTCCCGACGTTGCGATGGAGCTGAGAAATGTGCTTAACAGTCTTAATGGAACCAAGGAATCTATTAAAGGTGCCAAAACTTGGTTCATGCAGCGGTCCCCATTTGCACTGGCTCTGGCTGAAGCACTAAGGGACAGAGTTTTTGCTCTAGACGATCCTGAGAGGCAACTGCATATTATTTATCTTGCTAATGACATCCTTTTTGACAGGTAATTTCTAGGACTGCATTAACTGCTCTATTTGTATATGAAAGCCCAATTGCTCCTTAAACTAAATTATGCTTACTGTCAGCTTCAGTGATTTTGAATCATTTTTTTTCCCCTTTTCCTTTTCCTTTTCTTGTCTCTTAGGACAGATGTCTTCCTCACAAGGTTTCATCATTCTCATAATAGATTCAGCTTGTCTTTTCATTGGTTTATTGTTGTGCATGAATATATTTTTTTACTGTAGGAATTTTTAGGTTATGTTTGTGCAGTACTGTAACCTTCTGTAAGGAACCTCCAATCTATTTTACATCAAGTTTATGGGGAAATTTCCTTGCCTAACCAGAAGCCAAATTCTGATAGGTTTTTGGGGTTCAATCAAGGTTACCCCTGCTGGGTTTTTCTGGTAGGAATAAAACGGTAATGTGAGAATTTCCTCATTATGAAAATTGGTTGGGAGCAAATGCACTTATCCTGAATGTAAAACATAATAGTACATAGGGAAGCACCACAGTACCATACTAATACTAAAGTAATAAAAATAACCTAAAAAATTTTCAATAACTTTGAGTATAGATTTCAGTTGATATTTCCATTGCTGTGCTAATTATTACAGTACTATTAGTAATCCTTAAAGTCCTTAAATTTTGTGGCATCATATCTAAAGTTATGAGGAAAAAGATATTTGCTTCCTTTTCCCAAGGCTGTTGACATGTTACTTTCTAAATTGCTAATGATGCATGATCTGTATTATGCAAGCCATATCACAAATTGCCATGCACGTTGTGGTTTCTGGCTACACTTCCATCAATTAGATGAAGGTGAGACAACAGCATTGTTCTTCTTGTTCCTGAGTTAGTTTCCCTTCTACTTTTACCTTTTGTCTGAATTATATACTTGCATATCATCATCCTTTGTTTGTCGCAATCTTGAACCTAATTATTAGATTAGCATCAAGATGCAATTAGAGAGATGAAAGGAAGAAGGTAGTTTTTATCTGTTTAGGATGAGTCTAGCAAGAATTCTTGCTGTTTAAACACCTGTAGATTTCACCTTTTTCTTTTTTTTTTTTTTTTGGCCTTTCTTGCATTTGGCTTCTGGCGTTTGATTTGTCAATTTCTGTAACATGCATTGTGTATATTGACAAGCATGCAGTTTCATTATGAGTCTTCCATAACCTAGTCATCTTTGCTATTCATATCCTGCAGTTTGCAGAGGAGGCTTAACCCACATGACCTTGATAATGAGGCCCTTGCATTTAAGCCAATTCTGGGTTCCATGCTTGCAAGAGTGTATCACAACCCTCAAAATAAAGATGACAATCAGCCACGGTTACAGAAGATTCTTCAGTTCTGGGGTACCAAGGAGGTTTATGATCAAGATACTATTTATGCACTTGAAGGCGAGATGCTTGGTGGACCACCTGCAAATTCCTTTTCAGGGCCCCCAAAAGAACTATCCACTGCTTCAATGGATTCCTCTGCTACTGCAGGTAGCTTCTTCCATTGTCCATTTAAATTATTGCTAGCCAATACTTGTTGCATGTACAACTGGCTATGGATTATATTTTCTTCTTAATTTTACTTAATTTTTTTTCCTGCAGGCTATACACAACAACCGATAAACCATGTCCCACAATGGCAGTCTGATAGGCAAAGTATACTAGATCAGGAGCATCCTGATAAACAAATGCCACTAGCCATGCCACCATCCCTAGGAAACCAGCAATTTATGGCGAATTCAGTTCCTGTGGGTGCTTTCCCAGGGTCCATGCCCATAAATTCTTCTGTTCAACCAGCTAATCAACAATCTGCACCACATTCATTACAAGCACCTCCCGCTAATGTTGGTGAAAAATTGCCTCCATATCCTTTGTTCCCACCTGGTCTTATTCCCGGAATGGTAAAAAAGATGCAGATCGGGAGTGGGGTGCCATACTCTCCTTTGAGTCCTTTGGACATCCCAACAGTTATACCTCCATCCAGTGTATCCCCGACTGAAATTCAAGATAGAGTGTCAAAATTCTTTAAAGAGATTGGAGAGGTTAATCCATTTGAGGGATCAATAAAGTCCCATTCAAAAGATGAAGATGATGAGTATGAGAGAGATCCTCCCGTTCGCAAAGGAGGAGCTTGCATTCCTCCACCTCCTAACTTACAGGTTGACCCAGAGACTGGGGCTTATGCTGATGGAAGTGTGGAGCGAAAACCAGGATGCACTGGCTCAGGAAGATTGGGGCTTGGGGCCACAGCTGACCCCAACGAGGCAAGTCAATATGATGATGTTTACACATCTTATAGGAAACAGCGAAGCACCACCTACCATTCATCCATGAGTGCAAGAGCATCTACAAAGTAAAATATCTGATTTCTCACCAAATAGTTGTCAAATGGAAAAATTAGTACCAGAGAAACTGCTTTCCGCCCATTAATTGAACTTTCAGAAATTCTGCAAATTGCAACTTGGATTTGTACAAGTGGCCAACTTTATTTAATTTGTATAATTACATTATGGATTTACAAGTTTTGATTAGGGTCATATATTTGGAACTTTGGACACCCAGGGACTGCTATATGTAGTGTCGAAAACTCAAGGTAATTAGTGTGGAGTTCCTTCTGATCTATCTATTGCCCTGGACCTCTATCTACTTGATGGCGCAGCAACAGACTTTTATAGTAACTATTACAAATGAAAATCGGATCATTTCATTTGAAAATAAATTTCTTTTAAGGAAAGACATAGTTATGAATAAATTTTGTGTATTAATCTCAAAATCCATTTAGAATATACAGTTTCAAAAAGTAAATAGTTAATACATCAGGGATTGAATGCCGCTAGTTAACTCTGTGTTGCAACTTGCAAGTTAAGCGGTCTTTTACTTGGTACTAGTCTTTTTTGAACGTGTCATTGCATATCTTTTATATTTGTTCTTCGTTTGGTGATTTAATTTTTCCATTTAGAATATACAAGCTCAAATAGTAAATAGTTCATACATTAGGGATTGGATGCCACTAGTTATTGCAACTTGCAAGTTAGGCGCTCTTTTACTTTGGTATTAGTCTTTTTTGAACGTATCGTTGCACATTATTTATATTTGTTCTTCGTACTAGTGATTTGATTTTTATACAGTTTTTTTTTTATGTATAATTTCATATAGTTGAGTTAAAATATTTGTAATTCTTTGCTTTGATTTGTTTTTATTATTTTGTTTTACTAATCTAATTCATTATTTATATTTTGTTTTATTAAATTTTCTAATTAAGCTTAAATACTAATTTTTTTATTATAATAGTAATAAATTACTAAAGAAGTATTCTTGTTTTTTTTTATTAGGACTTTTCAATTGAATTAAAATATTTCTCATTTACTTGGTTCGGAAAAGTACTATAATTACTCATAAATTATGACTTACATATATATAGAATTTAAGTTCAAACCTTTAGCGCCGATTTTAATAACACGATAATTAAGCAACTTATAAATATAAATATAGAATTTAAGTTCTTATTTATTTTACATTTATTGCTAAAAAAATTATAAAAAATAATTTAAGAGTCCATTTTTCTCCCTCACCCCCAGCTAATTTAACGAAAACACGAAATCTAAGACCATCGCCCCTCAGATGCCATACTCTCCTCTGCCCTAGCTGCAGCCAACAGAACACTGCTTCAAAAAAAAATCCATTTTCTAAAAAAAAAAGGCAAATATTAATCTGTACACATTCTGTTATAGGAAAACAAGAACAATCAACAACAATGAGACAGCAGGTCCCATATATTTAGCTACAGAGATAAGGAAGAAAAATTAATGTTTCCACAGCTACTTGGAACTAGAAAATTTGCTTCGATATCGCTACTCCATTACAACTTAGAACCCAAAAACCAAAAGCAAGCAGTCTAATGGTTAACTTCACTCTATCTTAAAAAGGAAGGACCAAATAAGAAAAGAAAAGGGAAACTAATACATACACAAACATATAAGTTCATAATGCGGACATTTTACATTTCACTTCTTGTTTGTATCATCTTTACCATATGTTTTTCACTCATGTATTCTGGATCAGTCAACTGTCATGGGTTGGGTCATGCAGCATCTGAAGCGTGCCTTGCGCACAGTAGTCATAATCTCAGTTTCAGCATTCTCAAGCATCCTGACAATCTCAGTGAAAGGAGGACGCACTTCAGGGTTGGTGTCCCAGCAGCGAGTCATGATCTCACTGAGTACAGGGAGACAATCATTTGGGATAACTGGTCTTACACCCTTGTTCACCACAGCAAATGCAGCTTGCACTGCTGTCATGTTCTGGAAGGGAAGCATACCTGTTATAAGCTCCCAAAGCACAATTCCAAAACTATAGACATCCACCTTTTGCGTATAGGGCCGATGCTGAATCATCTCTCTGCATGAAATGGCAAGGTAAACATAAAAAGAGAATGGTTACAATACAGTCTACACATGCTAAATGGACCGACCATTAATATCCAAATCAACATGATGCCCAAGCTGCCAATATGATGAGCTACCAACGGGAAATATACAACAAAAGAAAAACTCCAATAAAAATAAAGGAAAAATTATCAAGTAAAAAATAGCAGATCAGAAAAGGAACAAGCAAGCATAAAATAAAACTAGCACTTTGCGGATACAGTAGTAATCTCCAAAATCAGCTTACATCTTTTGATTCCTAAAGCAGATTCTATCCGCACAAAAATCATATAGATAATACGAAGAACCAGCAATAATGAAGAACACAGAAGGCTGCATGGCTAAAGCTTTAGATTGATTGATGGAAGCAAAGCAGCCCAACAATGTAATGTCCACACTAAAACATTTACAAGGCTGAGCATCACATACAAAAACTCTGGTTTCTGAGAAACCATGACTACAATTTTAGCTAGTCTCCAAACATGGAAACAACAATCTGCAGGCGAATTAGTCCTTGCCAGTCCATCAAATCATGGATGCAACAATTATTTTCTGGCATCCTAAGAAGCTAAAGCAACCATTATTTCTTACTTCCAAAATCATCAATTTCTAATTGGTTGGGACAGGGGTAAATGTACAGAACCTACAACAGCCAGCTGATCATTATCCTTGATGCGTCTTCTTCTTCCTAAATTCTATACTCCACACAATAGATTTTATTACAATCACTAAAAAACATGCCACGAAAATAAGAGCAATTTGTAACCCATGTTTTATGAGAACCTGCTGCATCTAAGGTAACCTCGGAACCCAAAACCCATTATCGCCAATATCCTGATGGTAATGGTTGTCTCAATTCTGTTTAAAAAGAAAAGCTTATGGTTTCTTGCAGCAACAATTGAGTCGCTCTACAATGGTGGAGTTTGAATTGGAATCCACGGTGAATGTGGCGGCCATAAGTAGAAAATGTTTTTGCATTTAATGGGAAGTTTGGAGACATAGGAAGAATAAGAAGAAGTAGTATAATTTCTTGTTCATAATGGATTCAAGATTAATGGTGCATTCTTCTACCAAGATTTCGAGTTAATTTAGGATTTTAATTTAGTTACTCTTATTTTGCTTTAAAGACTCGAGATTTAGAACTTTTTGATAAGAAATTTCTAATTTAGTTTCAGTTGTGATGTTGTTTACATTACTCTTTAATTTCTAGATTCAGTTTCCACTTTTTTTGATTTATTTCCAACTGTGTTCCTATTGAATTACACTTTTTCTACTTTAAAGATTCAAGATTAGGTCAGCAATGGATCCCGGTTGTGTTTTGATTTCCACTATGTTTCGATTTCGATATCCATTATGTTTTGATATATTGGATCATATTGATCCTATGTGATTCGAGAATTTGGGGTTTGATTTGTTTTTTTTTTTTTTCTTGTTATTAGATCTTTGATTGAAAGGTGGTGGCCGCCTTGAAGGAGGTGGAGGTTGGTATCATAATTAGCAATTGGAGTGAGAGGGGGGATGTTAGAAAAGGCACAGAGGGGATTTCTTCATTCACAAGGCATTTATCGGAGTACAAAAAAAAATAGATGGAAGAACTACTAGTCTATCGGCATCAAACATTAGGGATAAACTAATCGATTATTAAAAAGACAAGGATGAAGAAATTAATTTTGGCAAATACTGAGATAAAATAGTTATTTTCCCTTTTAAAGATCACATTTGTCTGACAATGATGAACAGTCGCCCACAAATAAGTCGCACTCCAAAAAACAAATCCCTGCATCAGATCTTTTCAAGTGGTAGTAATTTGTCAAACAGGTAGGGGAAAAAATGGGAGGACTGGGAGAGTAGATAAAAGAAACAAGCGAACATTGTTCGAGTAATGCCAAGGCATTTCATTGTTTTCATTTTAGTTTATTAATCACAGGTGAGATAGTCGATGGAAGTCATTCAAAAGACTTGTGAAATCATTTACACATGTTAATTCCATTCATATGGTGAGAGTACTTGTACAATCGCAATGCTATTTTGCGGTTTGCATCAAAGTGTTTTACTTACAATATTGTAGTTTTATCTTTATTTTACCGCAACAGTTTGTAATTTGAAATCCTTGTTACTTCAATGCTTATTTGATAAAATGATGAAATTGTATTTAGATTGAAATTAAAGATTTATTTACACATCAATTGAATCCTACAGAAATATCCAAATTATGCAAATACTGAATAATTTCATTAATTTAATAGTCCAATAACTTAAATCTGTAAACGAAAAGTTGCAAAATTGAAATTTAAAAAAAAAAAAAAACAAAAGCAATGAAATGTAGTATCAGCATGGTAAATTCATAATTGGTCTTTATTACAGAATTCTGCTCCTATTAAAAAAATTTTAGAAATTAAAATTTAAAAAAAAAAAAAAAAAAAAAAAAAAGGTGTTTTACTGTACAATATTGTAGTTTTTTTCTTTTATATTTACCGCAACAAGTTTGGTAATTTGGTTGAAAATTCCTTGTTACTCAATGCTTATTGATAAATGATGAATTGTTATTTAGATTGAAATAAAGAATTATATTACACATCAAATTGAATCACATCAAGTATACCACAAATTAATGCAAATAAACTGAATAATTTCATTTAATTTCAATAGTTCCAACTAACTTAAATCTTGTAAAACGAAAAGTTGCAAAATTGAACATTTTAGAAAAAAACAAAAAAACAAAAAGCAATGAAATGAGTATCAGCATTGGTAAATTCATATTGGTCTTTATTACAGATTCTGCTCCTATTTAAAAAAAAATTTAGAAGATTAAAATATAAAAAAAAAAAAAAAAAAAAAAAGAAGGTTTTACGATTGGCAATAATAAACATGTGCGTTGAGCCTGTCAAATATGTAGATAAAATAAATTAAAGTGCTGGGTAGGGCTTCTCTAGATATGGCTTTTGGTTTCTGGCATTTTTGGGCCTTCATCAAAACACCAAAGAAAAGGAAGTGGTAGATAGTGCCAACAACCATTCAGGTTTTGGAAGTAAATAATAATGAATTAACTAACAGAAAGAATAACAAAGATAGTCCTTTAAGTTGAAAACAACAATATAAAAAGAAA
Source organism: Jatropha curcas (assembly GCF_014843425.1). The sequence continues at coordinate 1,089,653 of NW_023591200.1, read as the reverse complement.
ACAAATAATAGGTAAACCAAGTGAACTTTCCAAGGAATCATTTCACTTGTGACATTTTCCATATTTGCATGACAAGTACAAAAAAATGATTGTGAGAGGTGGAGAAACAAAATTTTCCTTGTAAATCTATTAAACCGCGTTGATAAGCAGTTAAAAGAAAATAAACAGAAGTTATGGCAATGTGCATACATTCAAAATGACGGAATTAGACGGGCAAAAGCAAAGAAAAAAACATTGCATAGAAATATAAATTGGCAGCCAAAGGATTAACACTCGAAGAGAAGAACATACCAAAATTTACCAATTAAGCATTTTAGAGACTGACGGAGCCAATCCATCGGGTATGTTCCCGCTCTCTGGTGTTCATTCCCTCCCAGTCTTGCACTTCAATCCGTGCACAACGAAATCTGCAATTTTTTATTGATCTTATCATAGCTTGAAATCAAGAGGTTATTCACGACTTCTATCCCGGTGTATTAAACCAAGCCATGGACATTATTGCCAATTACCCCTTGCAACATCAAAATGCTGCTTAAACTGCCAATTTCTAGTGGCACTGCTCCTGATTCTGCCGCCGTGAGTCTCAGAAAAGACTGCCGAGCTGACCCTCCCTTTGCATTATTCAGTCACAATACACCAGACCATGGGCTTACGGCATGCACAATGATCTCACTATGTTGTGATGCTTTAGTGTTGCAAGTATCATGAACTTCTGCTGATACTGTGGCTGCCTCACTTCACTGGGAGCTTTCTCCAGAGCTATTTCCTGTCTCTCAGAAGCTATCTTTTATTGCAAACATCCTATCCATTATATGTCTCCTACCATAATATACACTTCCAATATTCAGCCTACTCCGTGTAGAGCAAAGCATTGTCCCACCATAAACAAGTGTTCAAAGATCAACTAGGTGCCATCATTGAGTTATTCTTTCTCAAATCCCTCGGTTGGTGGTATCCTATTATCCATCAATCTTGAGCTAGTGCATCATATTTAGTGCCATGTGGCGTGACCTTCCCTGGCGAACACACTCTGGCCCACAAGAGACACTTCACTTCATTCCCCACAATATAATTATTGGCGGACAGCTGTTTTAAACCTGGTGGCTTTAAAATGTGTGGTAGAGATCATTTGGACCCGTACCACTACTGTTGTCCCACTGACATTGAGGACGGACCCACCAGCATTGCTTAGTTGTAAACTGTTCAATGGGATATCATGTTTTTACCTTCGCAAGTTTTGGTAAAAGCCTTAAAAAAAAAAAAAAAAAAAAAAAGAAGGTACGATGGCAATAATAACAATTCTGAGCCTGTCAATTTAGATAAATAAATAAAGTTGCTGGGATAGGCTTCTCTAAGTATGGCTTTTTGGTTCTGGGCTTTTGGCCTTCACAAACCCAAAAGAAAAGTGAAGTGGTAGATAGTGCCACACCATTCAGTTTTGGAATAAATAATAATATTAACTAACAGAAAAGTAACAAGATAGTCCTTTAAGGAAAACAAACAATACTAAAAAGAAAACAAAAGGTAACAAGATGAACTTTCCAAGAATCTTTCATGTGAATTTTCCATATTTGCATGACAAGTACAAAAAAATGATGTGAGAGGTGGAAAAACAAATTTCCTTGTAAATCTATAACCGTTGATAAGCAGTAAAAAGAAAAAACAGAATATGGCAATGTGCATACATCAAAATGACGAATTAGACGGGCAAAGCAAATAAAAACATTGCATTAGAAATATAAATGGCAGCCAAAGATTAACACGAGAAAGAAACCAAAATTTACCAAAAGCATTTAGAGACTTACGGAGCCATCCATCGGTATGTTCCCGTTTCTGGTGTCATTCCCTCAGTCTGCACTTCAATCCGTGCCACACCGAAATCTGCAATTTTTATTGACTTATCAGCTGAAATCAGAAGGTTATCAGACTTCAAATCCCGGTGTATAAACCCAAGCCCATGGACATATGCCATTCCCCTTGCAACATCCAATGCCTGCTTAACTGCCAATTTCAGTGGCACTGCCCGATTCTGCCGCCTAGTCAGAAACTGCCGAGCTGACCCTCCCTTTGCATATTCAGTCACAATACACCAAACCATGGGCTTACGGCATGCACCAATGAATCGCACTATGTTGGGATGCTTTAGTGTTGCAAGCATCATGACTTCCTGCTGAAACTGCTGCTCCATCACTTGGGCTTTCTCCAGGCTATTCTCTGGTCTCTCCAGTATCTTTATTGCAACATCCTCTCCATTATATGTTCCTCTATATAACTTCCCAAAAGCACCTTGGGCAAAAGCTGTCCCCATAACAAGTTTTCTCAAATCAATAGTCCATTCATCATAATTCTCCAATCCCTCGGTTGGGTACCTATTATCCATCAATGCTTGAGCTAGTGCATCATCATTTAGTGCATGGGTGACCTTCCCTGGGCGAAACACACTCTGGCCCACAGAGACACTATAATTATGGCGGACAGGTTTTAAACCTGGGTGGCTTAAAATGTGGGTAAGAGAATCATTGGACCCGACACTACTGTTGTCCACTGACATTGAGACAGACCCACCAGCATTGCTTGTTTGTAAACTGTCAATGGACATGTTTGTACCCTCGCCAAGTTTTTGGTAAAAGCCTTGGGTGAAATCATAATAGTTATTATCATTGTCGTTATTTCCTCCTATAAGTCCAGTAAAATTTGGCCCTTCCACCATTTTCCCAATCATGAAAGAAGCTCCTCAAATAAAATGACAGATACACAGTCACTCTAATCTGAAACTGCTCAAGCACATTTGATGATGTCAAGTTTGTAGTGAATGTGCCCTACACCAACATATATGAAAAATTCTTAAATCAAATTAACATGAAATTACAAAGAACAATCATTAAGCTCCCTTGTGCTGCTTTTAGATATTTTATCGGCACAAGATCCCCTTGATCCTCTACTTGAATATTCAAATCATGGGATGTCAGAGAATGAAACAACAACAAAGATACTAAACTGCTTACAGCAATTAAGCCTATGATGATTACTGAGACTAGCAAATTTTAGAAGACAAACCAATGATTAAAATGAAGAGAATATCAACATGAAATTTAAATATACTCTGCTCAATGCATTGTTGAGAATCACAGAACTAGAAGATGAAGAAAATTCCACTGAATGCATTATTGGAATAGTTCACATCATCTTTGAAGTTTATAAGTATCCAAGGGAAGAGACATCATAAGCACATCGAAATGGTCATATAAGGCACTCATTAAAACAAGTAGTCAAACAAAAAAATAGAGTAAATTGGAATTTGGATGCAATACAGGATCAAACTATAATAGACTACAGAGATGCAATTATCTAGATTGCACAAGTTTTGTGCTCATTGGAAGTGCGTCGTCACCTATAGACTGTAATCAAACACATTCAACAAAACACTTTCAGAAATATCCAAAATTTTACAAAACCCTTGAACTAAAGCCGCACTGTCAACTCCTTGAACTAAAGCTCTTTAATAACATTAAAACAAAATTAAAATTTTATACAGTTGAACCCCTTTAATTTTCTCAACGAGAATCTAATAATAGAAGTATAAAAATTAAAATTCTCTACCACAAAAAAGGAAGGCAAAACAAAAATAGCTTTACAGCTACAGATTAGTACAAAAAAATAAATAAAAATCGAGATAAGAAAAAAATATAATAGGTAAATAAAACGAGTTCATAGATACAGATCAGATAATTAGAACAACGAAAGAATTAAAGAAAGCAGTCAAAATCACCAAAAAAAATAAAAAAAGGAAATCGGTAAAGACTTTATCAATACTATTAAATGAATCAAATGCTGAAATTCACCGACTCGCAGAATAACGAAAAACATAAAAAAGAAAGAGAAATTAGGAACTGTTGACCGGAGAAACACGATTCGAAGATAAAATCAAATGGAAAGGTTACCTGATCAGTGATTACTAGTACAATCGATAACAAAATTGTTTGAAATTGCAGACAAATATGGTCCGAGAGGAACAAACAATCCAGTGAAGACGAAAATGAGAGCAGTCTTCGTTTCTCAATTACTTCCCCCAAGCCTCGTTTTAATTGTGACCGTTGCCAGCGTCACTCGCGACTATGCATTCCTGTAAGTACTCGCTTCATGCCTTCTACACGTGTTGACCGTGCTCTTTTAATTTTTACCTTTTTTGTTTTTTGTCCCCCCTTTCTTTACTGTCTGTCCTGCAGAATAATGGGAGCATGGGCTTTCCTCTACTCATCTTATTGTACCCATTAAGATTAAACTTTTACTTAGTCTTGATCTAACACAATTTCATAAAAAAGAGTGACAACAATTTTGGATTCAAGGACAAAATTGACCTTCGACTACATCCAATTAAATTTGATGGAATTTACTTTTAAATATGGCCGAATCAGATTGAATAGCGTCTAAACGATGCCTAATTAGAACAAGGGATCAAGTTATCAAAAATTCCACAACTCTGAATGAAGTTCACAGTTATCTCAAAGTGAAAATATAAGAATCATTCATTTTTATACACGTCAATATAAAGTTTGAGATGATAGAATGAGGATAAAGCGGTCCTATTTTCCCATGCACAATTATTAATTCTCTAAATTAAAACTATTCGTTAATTGATTAAATTATTTTTTAAAAATTATAGAGATAATTATTATATTAAAAAAATATATTCTCAATATAATTTATATTTATAAAAAAAAATTTTGTGGATAAAAAGAGACAAATAATATTATCCACTTTACCTTGAATGGAGCAGTTAAAAGCTTAAGATGCTATAGACCAGCTAAATGTGCAACATGACATTTTATATGCAATAATTCAATAATAAAGATTATTTTTAAAATGTTTAAACTAATAAATATTTATTTATGAAATCAAAATCATCTGTCAATTTAGTAATAAAGATTGCTTTTAAAATGTTCAAACTACTACATATTTATAAAATATAAAATCAAAATAAAGGTAAAAAAATGATATGTTCATATATCATTTTCCTTTTATTTCATATTTAAAAAATGCCTATACAAGAAATCAATAGTTGTCCAATCCTATCCAGTATCCACGTTCAATATATTGAAGAATCAAAAACTAAATTGACCCAAATATTACATTCAATATTTTTAATCATTTTAAACAAACTCAAAAATTAAATCAATCCAAAATATTATATCTATAATCTCTTTAATTATCTTAAACAAATTTAGAAATTAAATTGTATGATTAAAGATCAAGTCCAAGATTCGAGTAAAATCGACCTTCCTCTCATCTCCCAAGGAATTCAATCAAATGTTCGTCCTATCTTTTTCACTTTGAGACATTTGCTAAATGATTAACAAAATATAGAAACCAGCTCAAAAAGTTTTAACTTCAAGTTACATGGAGCTCTCTCCATTCCAAAACCCAAAAAGGCTTTAAATAGCTGCTCTGGTGAAAAAGCTAAAATAATTACATCACCTGAACTCCTATTAGTAACGATATATGGAGATTTAGAAAATGAATATTTAATAGTTATAACCATTACCGACAAAATCATCCACCTCATCACTGCTGTAAGATTCAACCACCTGACTGTCATCATCCTCCTCGTCACCCTCAGTAACAATCTCCAGCAACCCAGCTCCTCCATCAAAGTCTACATCATCCATGATGAAGTCCCCATCCTCCTCTTCATCATCAAGCTCGCTCACACTATCATCATCATCATCATCATCATCATTGCTCATATCATCAGCATCACTCTCACCGTCCCCATCTAGGTCTGGACCAAGCATAGGATCCATGTCGCCATCATCTTCATCTTCATCATCATCATCATCTTCACTTTCTGCGTCATCAGGATCAGAGTCATCATCAGTTGGCCTCCGTCGACCAATCTCATAAATCCTAGCAGATGAATACATCTCTTCTTGGTCATCCATTGTAACCAACCCAACAAAAGAATCAGTTGCCTCTGTAGCAAAATCAAGGACACAACGATCTACTGGTATAGTTGCAATTTCTGAGTAATTGATAGCATCTACAGTACGGAAAGCAGAAAATAAGGGGTGCTTTGCACGTCGGGTGTGAACAGCTGACATTACATCATCAAGATTTCTTCTCAAGATTGCGTAAATGACATCACCACGTCCATTGAACGTTACTGCTGTCTGGTCCAAGGAAGGTACACTCCGAAGGAGCCTAAATTTCCGAAGATCCCAAACCTCAGAGTTAATTATAACCTGCAACGAACACAACTCTTTAACAAAAGATGGCAATCAAAAGTTTAAAGAAAGAAATTACAAGTTTCTAGCTAAATGGACGGATAACCTGTAAGACAGGTGCAGAATTGCAGTTATTATTTGAAAATATAGACCAAGTAAAGAGCACCAAAGAAATTTTAAGCACAAAAACCCACAACTAAAATATGCAAGCAATAGCTCCCAAAACATTTATTCAATGAGTGTTTTGAGTTGTATTTATCATAATTATGCCCTTCAGACAATCAACAGAATCCGTGAGGCCATGTCAGAACTCATTTAAAAATTTCTCATCATGAGCCAATATTACATGTGAACTAAACTGTAATTTATTTTCACTTCAGAATTTCTCCAGCTTTGTTATTATCTCTTATATTCTTCAAACTATGAGTAGAGGAGATTTAGCTAAGAATTAATTTTAAAAAAAAAAAGGATTTTCTGCCAACCAACGTTAGTATGATTGATTTAACAAAACAGTAACAAAATCTTGCATACCTCATTCCCAGCAGGATGAAAGCCCCCACCTCCATAATCCGTAAATTGATCAAAACGGTGAACAGGACCAGACTGCCGCCTATCCCACAAGATCCCGTTCCAGAGCAACATTGCATCTGAAGGACTAAAATGTATAAGTGAATACACATGTCCCCGACCTGTAGAACTTGAACTTGTATCTGACAGCGTTGATTCCACCTGACAGGTTTGAACATCATAAATGAGAATTTCTCGTCGAACTGGCTCACTTTTTAACGTGGCAAATATACTCCCAGAATGACTAAACCTTGCAGCCTTGCACCCTTCAAGTGAATGCATAGGCCCACCTGAGATCAAAGAGGCATCCCACAGACGTACATCTTGGGAACTTGAAGAGAGCAACAGTTGTGCTTGACTAGAAACATGTGACTGGATGAGTGTCAAGGGAGACTGGTGGCTGGTGCAGCTTTCCAGCACACTGTTGCTGTTGGAGTCGAAAATTTTAAGCTCTCCAGTATGACTGCCAACTGCAATATGAGAGGAATCCCCAAGAAAAGTTATGCATGTCAAAAGGGCATCAGCATCATCCCTACAAGTTCTCAACAGCCTGAATCTGCTATATACAAATTGGCGATCCCGGCGATTTCCATGAACCCCGCCATATATATTTCTGAACTCCCGTGTACCAAGCCTAGCTGTTACATTTGATGGGGCATCAAGGCTCCTTTTCGGTTCAGGACAAACATGTGGGTGTAAGAGAGAGAGAGGTGGAAGAGTGGTAATTGGAGCTGGGCACTGGCGATGCTGGTGCTTCAAGTACTGAACGACAAGAGAATCAAGACTTAACCGCTCTGAGTTGCTGGACTGCTGATCGTTTAGAAGCCCAAGTTGGGTTGGGTTACCATATTGATTGTCATCTACATAATCTACCAAACTGCTTGGTACTGATCTACCGTGTGGCTCCCTCAAATTAGAACTAGGTGTAGAAATGCCAACAGCGTCATTGAACAAACTGCTCTTGCGCATGGCATTAGGTGTCAAGCAAACTGGAGAGCGAAGTCCATGATCACTAGTGTTTACTCGCTTGCCAGATGAAGCACAGCCAACATCTTTCAGATCTGATACTTTCCTTTTCATTGGAAGTATAATTGGAGTTTTACACAAAGTTTCTGCATCGGGAATGCTTCTTGGCAAGGCTTCTGGAAGCACTTCCAATGAATTTCCAGAAGTAGCAGATTGTTTTGAACCACCTGGAGCCTTTTTGATTGATGGATGATTGGAGTCATGCAATTGAGACTGATTTCTTGACTGTAAACTAAAAGTTGGTGAGAACACAAGTGGTTTCTTCTTTGAAGACAAAGCTGAGTCACACTTCAAGCTTGAATCCTCATCATGTGCACTTGCTTTTGATTTGTTGCAGAGGAATCCAGAAGGGGCTCGACCAGAGGGCCACTGAAGCTGTACTGAAGGAGTTTCTTGTGTGGAGACTTGGTGCGTAAGGGAAGATGCACCAGCCAGTGGTGGCAAAGGCGTCAATTGGGCCTCTTTCAGCAGTGTAGCAGCAGATGAAGCCAAACCAGAAGCCTGAAGGTGTTCATGGATGAGGAGCAGCAGTTCCCTGAGGTTTTCCATGTCCACAAATACAATAATTGATAGATATAAAACCAGAATCAGAAGCGAGTGATTATATAATGGTCTGGGTGCAACACTTTTTAAGTATTTACTAAATACCTAGAATGATAAGAGATGGGTGTTGCAGCAGCAATTGCTGCTCTCTCTATGCGTCTCAGAGTAGGGGTAGCAGCATCAGTAGCAGCCAATGTGCTGGCACGCCCTGAATTCGTTACAATCTGCAAAATGTATAAACAGTGAATACAGAGGTCAGACATTGACATATTACATGTCAAGGGGGGAAAATAAAAGAGCTCAAAGTAACTGATCCCTAAGTTTTCCATGCAGCCAAAAGACAACATCCAACACTTAAAAGATACAGTTGATGCACAAAACTGCTGCTGCCAGTTATCCTCACAATAACCATTCAGAATAATAAATATCCATTTACCTTATAGCTTATGATAAAACAACCAGAGGCACATAGCATGCAAAGGCCATGCAGTGAACCAGGTGAGATTTGCGTATGGCAAAATAAATAGATTGTGTAAGATCAAGAGAAAGTTTGCACACTGGAGACCAGGGCCAATAAAATGAAGGAGCTGGCCAGGACTTACAGGTTGGAGAGACCAGAACTTATGACAAAGGACAGCATAAACAAAATGTATTCATAGAACAATTGCTACAAAGGAAATGATTCAGAAATTACATTCTAAGCACTGTAGGAAGTAAAATTGATCACAGCAATTAGTTCATTGCCGCTTGGGCAAGTTCTGCTTTCCACCTGCCTTGGTCAGTTCAAATGCCACATATTGAACTAGATGGGAATTGTGTAGGGCAAAAATAGATAATTGTGTAGATACCAAGAGATAGGGTGTACACTGGAGATCAGGCCCAGTAAAATGAAGGGGCTGGCCTGGGCTTACAGGTCAGGCAGAACAGAGGTTTTAACTAAGGATATGCATAAATGAAATGTACGTATAGAACAATCGCTGCAAAGGAAGTGATTCAAATATTATATTCTAAACATGGTAGGAAGGAAAAATGATTACCGCTATTAGTTCAATTGCCACCTGGGCAAGTTCTGCTTGCCACCTGCCTTGATCAGTTCCAGGTGCCTGGCTACCCGCATCTCGAATCAGCTCTGACAACTTTTTCCCAACCTAAACACCAAAATAAACTTAGTAGAGGAATAACAGATCATTTTAGATGTTCAACAATCTCAGACAATGTTTATTGTCCAAACAAACACCGACATGTACACCAAAAGAACAAGCCATTCTTCAAGTGGAACATGACAAGATGATTAATCCTGCCTATATTCAAGAAAAAATAATGATTAACCCACTCGTCCCAAGAAAAATAAAATGCAGCCATATAATATATACTAACAAAAAATGTTTAAACGTACAAAAATATGCAAGTTGTGCTTATACATGCATCAGAGTCTTTACCTGAAGTTTGGTCAATATATGTGCAATTGCACCATCTCTAGCTAAACCCAGCAGTACTCGGCATGCAAGAGCACGAATGCAGTCAAGAGCAGCAGGAGGTGAGTATATGCGTGGTTGAAGAAGGTGGAGAAGAACCTTTATACCATTGTTGGCCCGTACAGCCTCCCTTGCTTGGCGATATCCTTGTTCCATTTGTGCAGCAAGGCCAGCACAACCTGCTCCAGTACCTAAAAATATTCTTCGATCCCCAACCAATCCTGAAGTTGCAGTAGGAACAGGTGTTTGTGAATTGCTACTGGTTGACCGAGCAGCAGAAGCTGCTACCATGCTTCGATCACCAGCACTGGACTCTCCATTCCGTTCCCTTAGGTCACTCAGGCTACGTTCTGTATTTCTATCCCTAGGCTCCATAACAGAAGCATTTGCAAGTTGACCTGAAACAGTCTGCTGGCCTTGAGCAGGAACAGGGGGTTTGTTGCTGATTGAAGGGGGTGGGCAAACAAGATTAATTAATACATTCAATGCTGGCTGTATGATCTGCAAATGTAAAAAATAAAAAAAAAAATAAAAATAAAAAGTTCATTAGAATGCAAAGAGTTAGTCATAAAACAGTAAGATACCTCATAACAATTTGCTTCCAAAACCCGAGGAAATATTTTCAGTAATCATGATGAGAACAATAATGGGATGGTAATAATAGGCAAATATTACAGCAAAAGTGTTTTACCTCAGGGTCCACATAATTACTAGAAATATTGGCAGCATCCAAAATGACAGCTATACCGACACGATTATTGCTTAATGTGGCATTTACAATCATCTTGCGGCTGTCATTAACCAATGTAACAATGTGTAGAACACCCAAGGCATACTGAAGCAAGTCATGCAAATAGCGCTCAACAGGTGGGGCCTACAGACATCAGCAAATTAGATATAATTGCACACAATGCAAGCAAGAAACTAATGAGAGAGGTGAATAGCCTAACCTGACACAACTCCAACATGGTAATGTGCCCATTAAAACCTAAAAACTTGTCAACTGCAGGAAATCGAGTCTTCACAAATGCAGAACCTAGCTTTCTATCCTTCTGCAACTGCAATAGGACTGCATCAATGGCCTCATTACTAAGGTCAAGTGGCTTGTATGCAGCTCTTATACTTGAAATGTTTCGAGCAGCACTTCGATTATTTTTATTGGGACGAATTGAATCCAAGAGCAGAAGAAGATGTGCTCTGAAATATTGACGCAGAGCAACACAGGTGTGATAAGCTATCTGCTTCTCTGATGATGTCAGCACTTCTGCTGGTGAACGGTCATTCCGCAAAGCTGCTGAACTTGACAGGTTTAGTGCACCTGAATTAATTCCAGATCTTACTGAGGCAGCATCGTTTAAAAGGCCAAGTAACTTCTGCAAACCATCCTGAGCATCAAAAGCATCAATAACAGCTCGGAAGACAAAGGCAGCACCAAAAAATAAGGCTGCATTTTTCCGGGCTTGATGATCCTGAGGACACTCAAGAAGTTGAATAGCTAATTCAACCACTTGATAGACAATATCTGAAGGAAGGGCACATACCCGTTCCATTATCCCCTGTTACAATATTCAGAAAGTGAGATATTGCCGGATATACTGGATAAAACTCAATAACTAACAAAGAGAAGCAATCTTCTAATAAAAAAGGAAACGCAGGTCATTACCTGAAGAGAACCTATAGTAAATAAGCAAGAGGATAGACCAAAGAAGGTTTGCTCTGTCCTAGGTACAGCAAGCAATTTCTGCATGCCACTTCGATCCACAAATAATGCAGCAAATTTCCGATGAGCAGCCAAAGCACAAATGAGCTTCATCACATCAGGCAAGAGTGTTGCCCCCCTATCTTTAGAACTGTGCTGTAATAATGCAAGACACACATCAACTCCCTTTTCATTCAAGACAGGCCCAAGCACCTCTACATATTCCCCTAACATCTCAAGACACTGAATGCAATATTTTTCTCTAATCTGTGCAAGTGATTCAGAATCAGGGACAAAATACTCTTCAGCATCCTCGGTCAATTCAGTTTCTGTACCACCAAGAGGCACTGATCCATCATTGATGCTATTGCTCCTGTCACTAGCCCACAATCAATATCAGTGATTGCACTAATTAAACATGGATACCTTAAAAAAATGCAAATACATTAATATGAAGCAACCAACCGAGAAACTTCAATTGCATTAGCAGCATCAACAACAGTAGATGCAGCTCTGGATGCAGCTAAAACTGCAGCTTCTTCGTTGTTGGAAGATTTAAATTCCTGAATTAATAAGTTGAACATAATCTTTATGAAAAATAAAGTTCAGCTAATATTAAAATAAATAAAAGATGGAAAAAAAACAACGTTGGATACCTCTAAGGCTGCGCTCTTGACAACTTCAGCAGCAGCATCACCAGCTGCTTTGATTGCTTCCGCTGGTGCATTTGCAGCTCTAGCTTCAGCCTCAGCAGCTCTAACAGCTTTCTTCACCATATCAGAAATGTCTTTAGTTCCAATTCTGCATTCCTGAAAGCAATCATCAGTGTCCTCTCTTTCTACAGGTAAACCATCAGGATTTATATTTCCAGAGCACTTTCTTGTGTCTTGTCCTCTTCTCAAATCTAAATTTTTAACCAAATTCCTATCTCTGGAACTCCGTCCCTGTCCTGTTCGACTACCAGATCCTGGAGATGTCAAAAGCTGTTCATTCTCAAAACCAGCTTCATTACCTCTTCCCTTCACTCTAGGCTTTGCCCATCCACGGGACTGCCTGCGTCTTGATGAGTCCTCTCTCCCACTCTCATCATGATCTCCCAATTTTAATCTTCCATCACGTGGGTCTCGACCATGACATCTGTCCCCACCATCATCGCCAATCACATCATCCCCTTCAGCAAATCTATCATGTGGTTCTCCACCAATTGGATCATCCATACTCCTCTCATCTGTTATCTTCAAATTATCTACATGAGTTGCTTCCATAACCTGCCGCACCCTACATCGACCTTCGTCCCTTCCTCTAACACAGGTAGCAGCAGAAACATTCTTACTTTCCATCAAATACAAAGCATCTTTCTGGTTCGTACTCATCTCCCCAAGGACACGCATTCGAAGAAAGCGCATAAGCTTTGCTGACAATCCAGATGTCAATACATCCTCAACTACTTGACCGCCACTGAGCTCAGTTAGGGGAATGAATCAGTTCCAACATCAAACAACATATACATGTGAATAAAGTTAGAAGTAAAATGAATTTTATCATTAAAAGCATACCCTGCCAAACATACTGCAAGTAATCCAATCGAATAGGTTTTCAACATTTCAGTATCCGAGGCCTCTTTTTTCCCCATATCGTGTTTGCATTGGCGATCTTCGCCAGACAATCTAGTAGTCTCATCCATCACCCAGCTTTTTATGTTTTCCATTACAGTTTCTTCAAAAACATGTGGATACTATAACCAGTTTACACATCAGAAGCCAACTAATGACTGATAAGTTTAATGGTAAGAATTAAATTAAACTTAAGAAGGGGGGGACATACAATCCAAGTTAGTGAACAGCTCATCAGAAGCCTTGAAGCAGCTGCCTGAATGGAGATTGAATATCTAGTTTCAGAAAGAAACTTTGAAGATACCAATTCAAAAAATTCATCATTCTCCTGTGAAGGAAGTGAGAAAAACATTTAAGATGATCGATAAAAGAATAGGCAAGGCAGGAACATAATAATTTAGAAATAAAGCCCAGAAAAAGAAAGCCAAGTTTAGTACCCGCACTAAGTTCCCAAGCCGTCCAATGTTATGAGAAGCACGGCTATTACTAAAAGATGAATAGCCATTCTCTTTCATATATCTGTCCATAATTTACATTTATGAGTTCAAAACTTCTGAAAGCCAACTACTATGAAAGGAAATAAGAGAAAGGAGTATATAGCAACCATCAGTCTATCAAAAACTAGCAGAAGAATCGTATGCAAGAATAAGGTTAGAGATACAATTTAACCCAGCTTTTACATCAACTCCAGTCCATCTTCAGACCAAAAGTCACAGCATGACATTAATTAAGACTAAAACATTTTGAAAAACCCATCAGATCAACACATTTGGCTTCATAAAAAATGTATCATAAAATTTCTTTCCAGTCACATTTCAATAGTGACGGTTTCCATATTGCATGCTTCCAGTCATTCATTTCAGTGGACAACATGCTGGAGAGAGGATTCACTTTAGCCAATAAATGCCCCATTTGGCGTTCACGGGTTGGGGAAGAAAGTCAAGAGGAATACCAATTGTATTCTTATTCAATGGACATTGATGGACCTCAGTTTTGTTTAATGTCTAGGTATTTGGTCTTTCCATTTTTCTGTCATGAAGGCACTTGAAGTTAGTATATCAAGAGTGAAAATTCCAATGCTGGGCTCCTAAACCCTTCATTCCAACCCAAGCTACATAACTCAGATTGCTTCTTCTAGAAGCAAAATATTGTCAAATAGTGTTGTAGCAATGCCATTCCACATATGATTAAGTCAGACGCCTGTACTAACACATTCTAACATTATTCCACTGATTACCAAACAGACAGAAACACAAAAATTACAATCGATCACAGATATGGATAAAGTCATGAGGTGTCCGTCACAGCCAGCCATATAAATTTTCACTAACCACATTATTCATCATAGAAAAACTCTAGAAAAACCCTCGAGATAAAAGAACCTACATAATTTGCCATAAAATGTTCTCTACTATCGGCAAGCAAGCATCATTTGCCATAATCTCCTACCACATACAAATTCAACTTACATCGAGATCTGCAAAACATGGTAATCTGTAACAAAATCCACTCTGAAGCCATTTTCCACTTCAGACAAATTATCTCCTACCACATTTGAAGATTCATAGATGAACAGCAAATAATAACCATTCTATGTCATCTTGCACAGCCATCCTTTGCTTCTTGTCAAGATCTTTAAATGGAAGCTACATACTAAGGTTCATCTCAGAACATAAAATTTTCAACCTAGAACCTAGAGCCAAAGTTTGGATATGCTAAAAAATATAAGAATAGATAGTCAAGAAATAAGTGCATGCAGAAATCAAATAATGAAACAAAAAAGAATTTGTTGCATCCACAAGACAGCAAAGGAGGTAACCAACAAGGATGAGCTAAGGAAGAATCAATATAGATGGTTATATGTATAAATTAATCCATGTGGAAAAGATAATGACAAGATCCAAATTGTAGGGATGAAGGGAAGAGTTTGAACAAAAATCAAGAAATTGATGTGGTGAAAGTGATATAGCATAAAAACATCCTAAAAAGATAAGGCTATAAATATTACTTGATTGAGAAAATGGTAAATATAGCCAATTACAACTAGCATATCATACAAACTTATATCAGCTAAGTAGCCAGTGGACTCCAAATCAACATCACCTTTATCGTGCCTGAATGTCATATAACATTGGCCACATGGTAAGTGAAGGCAATGCTATTGTCACATCTTAACAAAGGAAGAGGATTGTTGTAGCAAAAGACCAGGTAGCATGGATTAACACTACTTTGAATTGTATTTCCATTTCAAACAACTCTCCTAAAAGATAAGCAACCTTCAGATATTGAAGGTCCAAAAAAGCTCCTCGCACCAATCCCACAATAAATGTTCTAAATCAATCTATTGCTAAGGTGATCCAGAATTACTATACCCTAAGTTGAAACTTGAAACCATGCTAGTTAATGTGATGTTGACGCGTATGAGAGTTTCAATGAATTACAACAATAAAAGAACGTATTTGTATTTGCAATATGGCAGAAACACCTCTGACTAATTCAGTGATATAGTTTTACCATAAGAAGACAAATCAATAGTCATAATTCGCACTTGAGCTTGCGTACTTCGAGCCGTTTAGTGTTCTGTTCTTTTTACTCATTAATTAGGAGAAGGCAGTACTTGGGAGGAAGGAAAATAAAAAATAAAAAGAGCGTACGTATTTGATATAAAAAATAAAAGATTGCGAGCTGAAATTGATATGAAATTCTTATAGTCTATACCAACTCATCGCAGCTAAAAATATAAAATGAAATAAACTGATGCTAGGGAGAGAGCTCATACAAGGACTCCTGAGTTTCCAGAAGAGAGGATATGGCATGAAGCACGCGAGGGTTAGGGTTATCAGGATTTGAAGTGATCTTATCCATCAATTTCTGTGCCTTCTCCAACAATTCTTCTTCATCTTTAGTTCCGTCTTCTTCCCCTAGTAGCCCCTGCTGCGATTGCGATTGGGATGGCGATTGACTGTTGCCCGTCAGAGCACTATCAATGCCACCTTCACCTTGCCTATTTGACTCGTCCATGGTGTCGTCCATTTACTGTCAAGGTATATATACGGGCAGAAAGATGGAATGGAATATACAATTATATAATCTATCAATCCGATTCGATTGGGTGTTAAGCCTAAATAATCAAATGAAAAATGATCTAAGGTGTTCAGAGCTGCGGTTCACGGTAACTGGAAAAGAAAAAGAGAAACCTCGTATTCGAGCGCTTGGCTTTATAATTGAGAAATACAGACATGCGCAAATGGAGCAGGGCAGAAAGTTCCCGATGGATCCGACCCGCTCCTGCTAACCCTAAACTAACCATCTCGCTCCTTACACGTTAGCCCAGCTCTCCACGCCACGTTGCTGTTTTATTTTTTCTTTTGGAAAAATTATTAATTTTATCTTGTATTTTCTAAAAGTTATTAGTTTGTCCTTTCATTTTCTGTTATACACCTTTACCCTTCGATATCAAATCGATCCGATGGCTATACGCCCAGAATCTAGTTAAACTTCAATTTTATAAATGTGTTTAATAGTAAAGAATTGGAGTAGTGTTTTTTCAAAAATTTTTCAAAAAAAATTAAAAACAGAATTTTATATAAATCTGTCGGTTTTCTATTTAAAAAATTAAAAAATATTTTTTAAATTTTTTAAAATTTAGCTAAAATTTAAAAACTAATTTTAAATTATTGTTCACAATGAAAAATGTATTTTCTAATTGTCACATTGTCATGGTTAAAATTGTAATATATATAAATAATTTATCTATAAAATATTTCATTGAGCAAATAAAAAATATTTAATTAACATAAATAAATTATATTTCTTGGAAAAATTATTATATTATCTTGGTATTCTAAAAGTTTATTCCCTTAGTTTGTCCTTTTCATTTTCTTGATTTGACACCCTTTACCCTCGATATCAAATCGATTTCCGATGGCTATACGCCCAGAATCTAGTTAAAAACTTCAATTTTTATAAATGTGTTTAATAAGTAAAGAATTGGAAGTTAGCTGTTTTTTTCAAAATTTTTTTCAAAAAAAATTACAACAACAGAATCTTTATATAAATCTGTCGGTTTTCTTTATTTAAAAAATTAAAAAATTATTTTTTAAATTTTTTTAAATTTAGCTTAAAATTTAAAAACTAATTTTAAAATTATTGTTCACATGAAAATGTATTTTCTTAATTTGTCACATTGTCCATGGTTTTAAAATCTTGTAATATATTATAAATAAATTTATCTATAAATATATTTCAATTGAGAAATAAAAAAAAATATTTAAATTAAAACATAAATAAATATTATAATATTAATATATAATTGATTTATTATTATAAATTATATTATATCTATAAAAAAATAGTTTAAATGATAAAAATTGATTATTATTATTATTAAATAATCTCAATAATACCAAATTAAAATTTTTAAATTTATTTTATAAATATTTATTCTTTTAATTATGAAAGTTATGAATAATATTTGTAGGTTTTTAAATTAAATTATTTATTTGTGATGTATGAGGTGCAAATTGAGCATATTTTTCATTTTTATTTTTTAATTTTATATTGATATTATTATTATAAATAATCAATAATACAAATCTAAAATTTTTAAATTTATTTTATAATATTTATTCTTTTAATTATGAAAGTTATGAATAATATTTGTGAAGTTTTTAAATTAAAATATAATTTTTTTATTATGATCAAATGAGCATATTTTCAATTTTTTATTTTTTAATTTTATATTTTTAAGAAAACTATTTTTTGTAAGTAAATACTAATCAGTAAAAAAGAAACAACTCTTCATATCTTAAAAAAAAAATTTCTGATTATCAAATTATTTTTCTCTGTCTATAATATAGACTTGTATCTTTAAATTATTTTGTTTGCATTACAAAGTAATTTTCGCTAAGTGTAAGCATTTGAATCGGTAAATTTCGGTGATTGGTTAAAAGTTCGGTTAAAAGTTAACTTAATTAAATTAATCAAGTTAATTGTGTCTCAAATCTACAACGTTTTAATAAAATTAAAATATATTATTTTAATTAACTAGTTATTAATAATTTTTTTAATTTTTATTTTAGTTAAAATTGGTTAATCACAGTTTTAGTTAAATTTGATTAGGTAATTAAGTTTTCATTTTCTTTAATTTCGACATGGTTAATGATCAAAAATTAATTCAGCCAAAATGATTTGATTTAGTTTGGTTAAAAAATTAATTCGATTAAGTAAAAAAAAATCAATTAATTTACTTTGGTTAAAAATATTAATCAAATTGGTCGAATTTGACTGAATACACACCTCTAATTTTTCTTGTTGATATGGATTCTTTTAGTTAAAAGTTGTTTTAAAAATAATATGCGAGAAAAAAGAAAAGGTAAAATTATTTATAGTACTTGTTCTTTAATTACCTAAAATCTATATATATGTACGCGCTCGCACATACCATAGGTAGCAATTATTCTTTGCTCATGAGGTGCAACTCATAATGCAGGCCCCACTTAGCTTGCATCAGTTCCCAAATTCTTGGAGTTGGGCGTTTGAGACAAACGGAGTACACTGAGTCTCCAGTGGTTACAATGTTTTATACGAGGCTCGAAATATTAGTGCTGCAGGTCCATTCTTTTTGTGGAACACGGTTTGGCAGCTAAAAGTCCCAGGTAAAATAAAGAATTTTATATGGCGTTTACAATCAAATTATTTATCGGTTCTCGATTCTTTATTTAAGAAATTTGTAGACGTTTCAATAAGTTGTCTTATTTATATGCAAGTAATTGAAAATTCATTGCATGCCATTTAGCCGTGTCCTTTTGCCTAGGAAGTTTGGACTATTTCTAGTATTGGCTGGTCGTATGAGTTTGATTCTCTGACGGATTGGCTAGCGGTGGCGATTCAGCGTTACTTTTCTGATGACCTGTGTTTGTTATTTTTTAGGCATGGGAGATTTGGTTGCATCGTAATAACGTGGTTTGGTCTAATAAACGGGCTACATATAGTCAAGTTGTTAGGAGGGTGGTGGTTGGGTTATAGGAATGGCGACGTGTTCAAGATAGTAGCAGCAGAGCAAGTGTTGCTCGTGATTCTTCTCAAGCTAAGTGGTGTCGACCTGATGCTGATTTTGTGAAGTGAATGTGGACGCTGCTTGTGATTCAATCACAAAGCGAGCTGGTGTTGGTTGGATTCTGAGAGATAGTAGTGGTCGGTGTTTGAAAGGACGGATGGTGTCGGGGTCTGTATTTTTCAAGCTCAGTCATGGCTGAGTTATGAGGCATAAGAGAGGTGCTGTGTTGGTTGAAGTTGGAGGGCAGGTTGGAATAGGTGATTGTTGAAATATATTGTTTAGTGGTGGCTAATGCTTTGGACCGATTTGTTCCCATTAATACTTACTTTCGTGCTTTTATTCAAGTTCTGAAAATTCTAATAGATGATTTTGCTTCTTTATCGTTTGTATTTGTTCGAAAATCAGTAAAATAATGTGCTTATTTGTTAGATAAAGCTTATGTTTTTAAGACTAATCTAGTGGAGTGGGATCTTGTCCCTCCTCCTTTATTCATGATGTTATTCTATTTGATGATAATAATATTTAAGCAGCATTTCTCAGTTAAAAAAAAAAAAGTAGCTTTTTCAAAGAAGTGACATATATAATGGTTAATTGTTTTATGTAATTATTTGATTGCAATATATGATTCAAAATTAATAATATGTGTAATGCGTTAATTGTTTGTCTTTATATTTATTAAAAAAATCGATATAATTATTTATTAAATAAATTATGTTGCGTTAAAATATAATTAATTAATACAATGTTAGAGAATTAACAGTATATTAAATAATAATTTATAAATTTTATTATATGAATAAATTACTTAATTTATGTAGTTTAACAATATATATGGTTATTGTTTTATATTACTTTCAAAAAAGTTATTTAAAATAAATTGAATAATAATTTTATGAAATAAAATTATTATTTATGCTAGTGTTAAGCAATATATATGGTTATTGTTTTATAGTTTACTTTCAAACAAGTTATTTATAAAATAAATTGAAATATAATTTATTTATTAAATTAAATTATAAATATAATTTGAATTAATTATAGTTAGGGCATTATAATAATTTTTAATTAATTAAAATAAATTATTTAATTTTATAAATTTTGAATGATATGAGTGTGTGTTTAATTTAATTTCCAAATCAAAATAATGAATTTTACTGTCTTTTTTTTCCCATTTTTTTTAATTAATTTTTTTAAATTCCATTATCAAGTTCATATTCTTGGCTAAATTGAATAATAATTTATTTATTAAATTAAATTATTAAATATAATTGATTAATTATAACGTTAGGCAATTAATAATAATTTTTAATTATTTAAAATAAATTATTTAATTTATAAATTTGAATGATAATGAGTTAGTGTTTATATTAATTTCAAATCAAAATAATGAATTTTACTGTCTTTCTTTTTATTTTTTTTATTAATTTTTTTAAAATTCCATTATCAATTCATATTCTTGGGTACATGTCTATTTATTAATTTTTACACTTATAATCAAAAGGTCTTCTTTTCTTACTATTTATTGTATATTTTGTTCATATTTTAAAATAGCTTATATAAAAAATTTGACTCAAAACCTATCATACACGTACATAGATATTTTTTTATCAATTTTATTTATTTTTTAACCGTCAATTTTATTTAATTTTAGTATATAATAAAATTAAAATCAAAAGCAACCAATGTAAAAGAGAGTAACCGATGTAAAAGAGAGTAATATGATTTTTTGCTAGGGAGCTCAGCACATGCTTCGAACCATTGGTAAGTCAAACTCATCTGATTTCGTTAGTGTTTTACATAATATGTAGTTTTCATAAAAAAAATTAAAATTTATTTTAAATTAGTTTGATTTTTATTAAACTTAGAGAAAAGCTCAAATTTGTCTAAAAATAATTAAATATAAATTAAACTGAACCAGTTGATTTTAATTCGATTAAATATATTAATTGAATTGGGTTTCACTGGTTTGACTTTAAACCAAACCAATCCCATGGTTTTTCACTCCATTATAAATTTACTTGTATGGAGATAAATGTAAATTAGATCGAAAATACATGGTTCTAACTTTTTGAGATTAGACCAAAATAAATGGGTCATTAGTGAGATTTGGGGGTTTTGCGGTTTGGTGGTAGTTAGTGTATGTATTTAGTTTTTTGATTAAATTACTCGAGAAAACAAAATAACCAAACAAAGGCGCCTCAAGATAGAGGAAGCGGAGTCCTACTTCCAGGCAGAGACAGGGAGAGTCCCAGTCGTCGAATTCTATCTATCGATCAGAGCCTCAGGTTCCTCATTTTTACGTTCGTAATGCGATAAATTGGAATTAATTTCTTAGATTCTATTTTTAATTTTTTCCGCCAAAAAATTATAGAACAAGGAATTATGATAATTAAAATTTTGATTGAGAAGAATAGGTTGTGATCTATCTCTTTCTCACTTGTTGTTTCTTTATTAGTGTATTTTGTGAAGAAATATCGGAGAGGGAGAAAAGGAATTATAACAGCATTGGCATGCGACACAGGTTGAGCCAACAAAGGTAAGAAGAAGCCCTAATGCAGCAAGCTTTGCTTCAACAGCATCACATGTACCATCCAGGCGTACTCGCTGCTGCCATGTCTCAGGTTCTCTTTTTATCCCCTTTCTATATTTTTGATTTTCAATTATTTTCAGTTCGCTTACAATTGGGAAACTATTACTCGGTATGAGCATTCTTCATTCAATTGGTAATTACTTCACCAAAAACTGCATCTCTTTGTATACCACTTCTTTTTGATTTCGAAAGGCTTGCGCTTTTTAGCTCTATAATGTCGCCTAGATGCATTTCATGTCTCTTCTTTTGCTGTGTCCCTAAGTTGCAAGCATGCCAATGGATGTTCTCTCAATTTCAGGGCTTGATTTTTTAACTTTATCTTCCTTTTACTTTTTCTGCAGATGGAACCAATCCCCAGTGGAAATCTGCCTCCCGGTTTTGATTCGTCCACATGCCGCAGTGTGTGAGAACTATTTACCTTTTCCGATGCCTTTGGTTGCTTCCTGACTTTCATAAATGTGCATGCTTCTTGACTGGTTCTACCCAAAACACATGTATTAGTTCATTAGAGATATTTCATTTTTTCTCGTTTTACATGCTTATTAATCCGATGGCTCGATTACTTTTAGTTATGTAGGAAATATTCATGTAAATGTCACTGAGAAACTTCTTGCTGAAGTTTTCTCGACTGCTGGTCCTCTTGCAGGATGCAAGCTCATCAGAAAAGATAAGGTTTGATTATTACTCAAATTGATTGCCACATCAATAGATTTTTATTTGTTATTTTACCAATGCGCCTCCTATATATGTTAATTTCTTTTGGATGTTCTGTTTGTTTTGTTTCCTGTACATGCATTATTGTTGATATGTCAATTCCTTTATTAAACATGGCCATCTCTTATGCATCACTATAATGCATTTACTATGAGAGAATGCAGATATACCTTTTTGTTTATGACATAGAATGTCAAGATAGAAACTAAGCTACAGTGCAATCCGTGATAAGAAGGATGCTATTCATATATACTAATGGCCCATTCAGTAAATTGGACCCTCATCCATAGACACTTCTCATGACAAATAAACAAATTATAAATACAAATAACAGTTCCAACTTAGTCCACCTTTATAAGTATTGGTAACCACATAAATGTTCTATTGACTTTTATTGCCTATGTTTTCCATAATCTTTATGCCGTACTCTTTCCCGTGAGTGGTGCACTGTGTGTGATGCACTTATTTGATAGTTTACTTCTTTGGTTGTACTTGCAGTCATCATATGGTTTCATAGATTACCATGATCGACCATCTGCAGCCCTTGCAATAATGACACTCCATGGGCGTCAACTGTAAGTATGTGTTTCAAATTAAGGTTTTATTAATCTGTTTGGTAGATTGTCTAGAAGTTTTAATGTGAGAAATAGATTGATTTTTACAATTTTGTGCACTTGATTTTTTCTCTTGCAGACATTTTTTTATCTGATTAGCCAACTTCTGTATTGGCAGAATCAGCCATTTGAATGTTGCTCATTTAGTAATCTAGCTTCAGAAAAGCATTTAGCCTCTTTTTTTCTTGTGAATTCAATAATACTGACCACCACTTTTTCCATTTTCTTCCGTGCTTCCTCTCTTTCCTCCCTCCCTTCCTCCCTCCATTATGCATTTTTTATTTTGGGGCCTTGTGGGTGCTAAATGATTATTTACATTTTCTTTTTTGATATGTATTAAAATACTCTTTCAGTTACGGTCAAGCACTTAAAGTGAATTGGGCATATGCAAATAGCCAAAGGGAGGACACATCAGGTTACTTCTAATTTCCAATTTCTCCCCTTATGTTCTTCTTTATTAGTTTGATTGGTTGCTTCTATGTTGCATTTGCATGGTGTTTTGATGAGCTTCTTTGTTGTTTTTGTCAGGCCATTTCCATATATTTGTTGGTGATTTGAGTCCAGAGGTTACTGATGCAACCCTATTTGCATGCTTCTCAGTCTATAGTAGTTGCTCGTAAGTTGGATAGATATTTCTCAATTACCATATTCTCAATTGATTTGGAAAACATTTCTTTGTGGACATGTGGACAATGTTGGTATCATGGCGGACATTGTAAAGACTGATACTTACTCATATCTTTTACACTCTTTTTGTGTGTAGAATGGGGACCTTTTTGTGCTTATTATAACAATAGATAGGGTCCCAAATAGTTGTTGACAGTGCTATTATTTAAACCTGAAACAAATTTATTTAAAGTTTGTTGCAATATCCCAAATCCTTGTACTACTAAAGACCACCCAAACTTGTTGAACTTTATGTATATTTTACTAGTATGTTAATATGTAAATATCTTAAAATCCTCTAATTAGTATTATGTTTTTATAAACCTAATAACTCTACAAATATTTAACTCCCTGTTTTGGCAACCAATTCTCCAAATATTAACCACCAATCCAACGAAAACATTTATTTATATAGTCAATTAGAATTTGATGAAACTGGGTTCGGTAGTGCATACACAATATATAAACTGGAAAGCCTACATGGCGAATGAAACAGATATTTATTTCTAAAACCATAAACTTGTGAATAACTAAATTTTATATTCTTAGAACAAGTCATTCAATCAACTACAAGAAAATTCCAACCCTTTGCCATCCTTATGTTGGTCCAATTGTTATTTTTCATGATTCTTTTGGTGCATTTTCTTATAACGGAAAAATCCTTATGTTGGTCCAATTGTTATTTTTATGATTCTTTTGGTGCATTTTCTTATAGCGGAAAATGTTTATGAAAAAAAAACTTGTTCATGAAGCCTGAAACTCATGATGATTAATTTTTTAAGGTGGTTTATAATTGCAGAGATGCAAGAGTCATGTGGGATCACAAAAGTGGACGCTCAAAAGGATATGGCTTTGTTTCCTTCCGCAATCAGCAGGTATTATCGGTGGCTGCTCAATTAAAACTTATTTTTCTAGATTCAGTAGAAGCCGATAAAATGTGAATAGTGTCTGGCCTCAGATGGAGTACAAACAGATATTGACATGCATTTCAGGGCACTCAGTTTACCTTTGCAAACAATGTGTATTAGGGCCCACACTAATGTCGTGCCAAGATTGAGTTCATGAATTGAGATATCTGGCTGATGATTCTAGAAGGGAATATATCATTCCCTTATCCTGTCAACCACTGCTGATGCAATTTTCATGTCAGGTTTTTGGTAAATAAATATTTGCTTTAGAAATTTCTCGTGTCACTCTGATTTATGACATTGTTGAAATACTTGTTTGCAAGTTGTTCAAGAATGAATTAGCCTCATTCCCATCTGTGGTGGCTTGAAACTTTCTACTATGGTGGGCCTCTGCATGAATTTTTTCTCATGTTTGGTTATTTGTTCAGTGCAAGTTCTTTGTTTTTAGTTTCTATATTGCTAATTTGATCAGACTAATTTCCTGACATTTGATTTGGAGAATAGCAAAACAAACTGGATGACAAATTGTTGGCACTGTCTTGTTTGAGATTTTTGCAGTCTTGGATATTGACAACTTTTTCCCTTTTTTTAAGAATGTACTCAAGCCATACTGATATCAGTACCTTGTGTTACTTTGCAGGATGCACAGAGTGCTATAAATGACTTGACTGGTTTGCATTTAAGAACCTTTTTTTTTTCCTTTTTCGCATTGTCTGGAAAGGATTAGAACAGGATACTTGATCATTGTGCTACAAATTGCAGGTAAATGGCTTGGAAATAGGCAAATAAGATGTAACTGGGCAACGAAAGGTTCTGCATCCAATGAAGATAAGCAAATTGGCGATAACCAAAATGCAGTTGTACTTACTAATGGATCTTCAGGTAGCATGGGTGTCCTCTTTAAGATTAATTTGTTTCTTGTTATGGAAAATCTAAGAATAGTGTGTGTGGGATCTTCAGGTAGCATGGGTGTCCTCTTTAAGATTAATTTGTTTCTTGTTATGGAAAATCTAAGAATAGTGTGTGTGGGATCTTCAGGTAGCATGGGTGTCCTCTTTAAGATTAATTTGTTTCTTGTTATGGAAAATCTAAGAATAGTGTGTGTGGGATCTTCAGGTAGCATGGGTGTCCTCTTTAAGATTAATTTGTTTCTTGTTATGGAAAATCTAAGAATAGTGAAAAGAATAGTGTGTGTGGGCATCTTCAGGTAGCATGGAGGTGTGCATTCTTTAGTTAATTTTGTTTCTTGTTATGGAGAATTAAGAATAGTGAGTGTGTGGTCCTGTGTGTGATCTTCAGGTAGCATGGGTGTCCTCTTTAAGATTAATTTGTTTCTTGTTATGGAAAATCTAAGAATAGTGTGTGTGGGATCTTCAGGTAGCATGGGTGTCCTCTTTAAGATTAATTTGTTTCTTGTTATGGAAAATCTAAGAATAGTGTGTGTGGGATCTTCAGGTAGCATGGGTGTCCTCTTTAAGATTAATTTGTTTCTTGTTATGGAAAATCTAAGAATAGTGTGTGTGGGATCTTCAGGTAGCATGGGTGTCCTCTTTAAGATTAATTTGTTTCTTGTTATGGAAAATCTAAGAATAGTGTGTGTGGGATCTTCAGGTAGCATGGGTGTCCTCTTTAAGATTAATTTGTTTCTTGTTATGGAAAATCTAAGAATAGTGAGTGTGTGTCTGTGTGTGTGAGAGAGAATTGGGGTTGGCCACTACTTCCAAAAGAATATGCAAATTTGTGAAGTGTGCAGCAACAGTATACAGCATAATATATGGATTGCTACTCTTGTCAATTGGCATACTTCGGGTGCTTGATAATTGTGCTTTCCAGTTCAATTAAAATGCCTGGGTTAATTAACAACTTTACTGGCTAATTAAAAGCTAGTTGCCTTAATATATAGTTGGGTGTTTGATATGTTCTTGTTACTAGCAAAATTGTTAGGCTATATTGATGGATTCATGTACTCCCATCCAAGTTCTTTGAATGAGGCTTTCTTGGGTTAATTAAACTTTTAGGGCACGAGGTGGTGCATTTTCCGTATGCTTTCATTTTATTAAAATATAGTTCAGAGAAATAAATGTTCAATTTCATTATATTCTTCTTTTTCTACTTTATAGTTCTGGATTTAAGTTTTTCCTTTCCATGTTATAGTTTGGCTCACTGAAAAGATATCTTTTGCAAGAATGATAGTGAAAACTTGATTCTTCACAGATATTTCATTATGTATCTTCCGTCATGCAGAAGGATGTCAGGAAAATGCTAATGAGGATGCTCCTGAAAACAATCCTGCATACACTACTGTCTATGTTGGTAATCTTTCCCACGAGGTAATTACTGAATGATGATATGATTATGGTACTGCTTTGACCCAGATTTAATCATTTTCCATAACTGCAAACATTTAATCATTATGAGAAAATGATGTACCTTTTATTGTCATACAGAAAACCAGAAAATGTTTTTTGTTGACCAATTTTCCTAGGAACTAAAAAAAATAGTTTCTGGGATACTGACCATGCCAGACAAAGCCTAGGTTGCAAATTAAGTTGAGAAATACCCTTAAGAGCTCTGATGTGATGGGAGCTTTTTTTGAAAATAAGGGAACTTTTTTGTTGACCAATTCTCCCAGGAAATATCTTTGGATGCGACACTTCCCGTGTTTTGCAATTAAACTTTTGAACACAGCTTTCATGTTGTCTTGCAAGTGATACGTGCTTTTAGCTCTCTGATTTTTCATCAACAATTTGGTTTTTGTGCAAAAAGGTTACTCAAGCTGAGCTCCATTGTCAATTTCATGCTCTTGGAGCTGGGGTGATTGAGGAGGTTCGTGTTCAGAGAGATAAAGGTTTTGGATTTGTAAGATATAATGCTCATGAAGAAGCAGCCTCTGCCATCCAGATGGCCAATGGGAAGCTAGTTCGTGGAAAGCCAATGAAGGTCAGGCATAACACCTGATGGAGTCCCTTTTTTTCTTGTCTTTAATTTATTGCTCCTATTTCATTGTTGGATGACAATGTTCTTTTATTCCTTTATAAAGACAGTCTCTATGTCAACTTGTTGCTCTGACAACAATATCCTGTGCTCCAAATTACCCAGTTCAATTTACCTCCTTATTGTACCAACACTGTCAGATGACATGCCTATATGCCTGTCTTGTCCATTGGCATTTTTTTACTTGGTTGTAGCTGCCAGATCTATATCTCCATTGTTGTGGCATGTGTACACATTTGCATAAATGGCATTTTATTTCCCTTTACCAGAGGTGATCAGTGAAGTAGTAATGCTTGATTGCATGCTACCTTGGAAACTTTTCAACTTACAATCATGACAACTTTGTCGCCCCTTTGATTTGCTCTTGCATTTTATGCAGTGTTCATGGGGTAGCAAGCCAACACCCCCTGGGACAGCTTCGAATCCATTACCACCTCCTGCTCAACCATATCAGATCCTACCATCTTCTGGCATTAATCAGGGTTATTCTGCAACTGATTTGTTGGTCTATCAGCGCCAACTTGCCCTGAGCCAGGCTGCTGCATCTGGCTTATCAGGTCAAGCTCTTGTGCAGCTGACTGGACAACATGGCCTAGCTGCTGCTTCTATGGGTTTGAACTCCGGTGGATCCCAGTCCCTCTATGATGGATATCCTAACAGTTCTTCAGGTCAGCAGCTCATGTATTATCGTTAATGTGAGGGCCATTTTCACTGATTATTTTCCTCGGTGCCATATGGGTACCTATCCTTGGATTTTTTTTTTTGTTCTTTTTAAATTTTCAATTATGGGTTCTCTGAGATGTGAGGTCGGTGAGTTCTGGTTTTGTTGTATTAGTGCTTCATGTGACGAGCATTTCTTGGGGGGTTTTTTTTTTTCCAGTTAGATTGTGCACTGTTTTATTAGTCTTTCTTTCTTTTTGTTTCTCTCTTCATCTCTTTGCTTAAATGATCTGTGTAAAGCCTGAGTTTTGGAGAGTATATAGCATGATATTAGTTTGACAAACCTAACTTTGTACGAAGGGTGCAAGAGAGATGCTGAAGCCATTGCCTGATTATTGAAGTTCCATTAAAAATATAATTAAAATAAATAAATTGTGCAACTTGTGCATGATTGGATAGTGCCGTTGTATCTGAAATATGAAAAATAAATTTCATTTGAATGTGCGCGAAGAAGATGCTCTTGTAATTCCTTATACCAATTTTATATATTGTTTCTTCATTTTAACTTCTCTTAAAAGGCTTCAAAGCGGTGACCAGAAAGCATCAATTAATGAATCGTGTTTTTAATCGATCATCCTTCTCGATTTTTAGTTTAAGAAAAATTCTGAGTATCACTGTATTCTTTTTCTAAGTTATCTAATTTGGGGATTAACGAATACAAAATTTAAAAGAAGTGTGTAAATAGATTATTTTGGAAGTCTCAAGTGTGTGTGTATACATATATATATAACCTGTATGATGCAACGAAACGATATATCTGAAAAAAAAAAAAGATTTCGTGGTTTGAAGATTTGTTCCAAGAGTTTTAGCAGTTTTATTCTGTCGTTTCTCAAGTTGAGAAGATAAGTTGGACTGGTTCACAGAAAAACGCAAGTGCAGATTATTTAGAGCTTAATAAAATCAAAAGAATTTGAAATAAACTTGAAAATTGGATATAACACCCAATAACATTTACAAATTTCTAATGTATCATATCGATCTCAGAGTCTCGCCGCTACCTATAACTATAAATGAAAGAAACTTTTGCGTCAATATTACGTACAAACTTCTTAAGCTCTTTGAGTGAAGGCAACAAGAATTTGGCAATAAATGTTAAAAGACCAAAAAGGAGAAAAACAAAATAAAACAAAACCATTTCCGTTGGGATTTCAGAGATTCCCTTTGTACATGTTGGAAGTTGAAAGCCTTGTCATATACTTTTACAGCCTCATGATTCTACAGCGTTTGAAGGGCATCTCGAACTAATCTCAGATAAAATGGCGTCACTCTGCCAAGAAAGGAAAGCAGAAATCAGTTAATCTTTGCATGATTTAAAGAAAAAAAAAAAAAAAAGAAAGTCAAACAAAAATGAATGCAGTGACTCACTAGCTGTACAGAAACTTGACTGGGGCTGGGAGAGTGACCAGGACTGGCAGTGGGCATCGCCAAATGCATGGTTTCTTCAGCAAGTGCTCTCAGCCTGTTTAGTTCTGGCAAGACAACTTTGCCAAGATCCGGTCTGTCTTTGCGCCTTAATTCTGCGCACTTGAGTGCCAATTTTGCAAAGTTCTTGGCTTCTTCTATAGGCCAATCAGGTACTGCTGGATCCAACATCTGTGCAAATGCATCTTTTTCAAGGGAACGTTCCACATGATGGGTCAACCCCATCGGTGGTTTTGCTGTTAATATTTGTAGAAACATTATCCCGAGGGAGTAGATATCTGACTTGATCCCTAGCATCCCTGTTTGCTGATACTCCGGATCTATATAGCAGAATGTCCCTGCTGTGGACGTCATGCGATATTGTGTCACGTTGTCTGCAACGGATGGTGGTACTAGCCGGGCCAACCCGACATCACTGATCTTACTCACATAATTTCTATCAAGCAAGATGTTGGCAGGCTTTAAATCGCGGTGCACCAGTGGCTCTGGTTTGCTTTGGTGAAGGAAAAGCAGCCCTGTTCCTATTTCAGCTGCAATTCTGAACCTGAGCTGCCAGGAAAGAACCGGAGTATTTCCTCGTCGGAAAAGACGGTCTTCTAAGCTCCCATTGCCCATGTACTCATAAACCAAGCAACCATATTCTGGACAGGCTCCTAGAAGAAGTACCATGTTAGGATGTCTTATGCAACTAAGCACCTCAACCTGCAGCAAATGGTCAACCACAGTTTTTATTTAAACTTCATGCATGGCCAATTATTTCTCCATTGAAAATCTTTTGTCAAACAATTAAGTAAACACCTATACCATACCTCTTGCTGAAACTGTGACCTTCCTTGGGCTGCATCTGGACGTAAAACCTTAATCGCCACAGGAGTATGGTCTAAATAACACTTGTATACAGGTCCATAACCCCCCTCCCCAATCTTGCGAGATTCTGCAAAGAATTCCGTTGCAGCTTCAATCTCCTCTATGGTATACTTCCTATATCTGATATCTGAGTTTGCGAGAGCATCAAGCGCCTTTCTCTTCTCTTCTGCTTCTTTGAGTGCTTTCATTTCTGCACTCACTCTTTTCTGTGCCTCAATTTCTGCAATCCTCTGTGATGCCTCAGCAGCCTCAATGGCCGCTCTGGACTTGGCTTTCTCCCTTTCTGCAATTGCCAATGCAGCTTCCTCAGCTAGCCGTGCCTCTTCCAATCTGCGCTCTTCTTCCATTTTCCAAATCTGAAGCTCTCTTGCCTATAAATGCAATATTTCAATCCAGATTATAGAGAAGCTGTAATAAGTCATATTGTAGAGCTGACACAATATCTCATACCTTTTGTTTTGCTGTGAGAGCTTCTTTGCAGGCTGTACTGTACATTTCCATCGTTTGCTTAAGCTCAAGCTTCAGCCTTCTCATTTCAGCTTCAACATCTTCCTGTAAGTACAGAATATACATTATTACATATATAATTGCGTGAGATTAAGAAATAAGTTGATAAAATTACCATTCCCTGCGATGCGGAGGAGAGCCTATCAGTACTTTCATAAGACATTGATGACATAAAGTCCGGTGGAGAGCCAGAGGCAATGTCTATGGATCTCCTCCCATACGGCATTGACTCAAAGCTGTTGCCGCAGTCCACGTCTGAAACATTTGAGAGGCGGCTGGTACGGCCTATATCTAGAGCATCATAGAAGGCCGGAAACATACGGTCAACGCTCGGTCTACCAGAGCTGACAAAGGAAATGTCAGTATCTGGCACGGAAAGTTCCCCATATGATTTGCCATTGACACCTCTCCTGGTGAAGGGGGACCTGAAAGTATCTGATTCGTCGTGGGATCTTCGCGGTTGCTCCAAAGGGGGCTTTTCAACAACTCTTTTATTGTTGTTGATGTTATTATTAATTGGAGGCTGAGGAACAATAGGCTCAGGTGGAGGAGCTGGTTTAATGCTTAATTGGTTGTGCAATGGGGAGATAGCTGGTGCAGGACGGGATGCAGGTCGTGTGGATTGAATCTTCCCTTTGGAAATTACATACACAGTTGTAAAATCAGGCGCTCCCTTTAACACAGTGCCTGGAACGTCTGTGATCTTGAATCTAAGAAAGCCTGTTTTGTTGGAGGCGCCAAGAACTAAAGTCTCAATTGCCGTGTGAGTGGTGTATTCAATTATAGCTTTTGCTACGTCCGTGTCTTCGAGCACCACGTCTTTGCATTGAATCTGGCAACAATATATATATTTAGCTTTTGGCTAGCGTCGTGGTCTTCGAGCACCACGTCTTTGCATTGAATCTGGCAACAATATATAATATATATATATATATTATATATATATATTAATTTTTTTTCAGTTAAGTGAAAAAAAGAAAGAAAGGAAGAAATATATATAATTTTTTTTTCAGTTAAGTGAAAAAAAGAAAGAAAGGAAGAAAGAAAGAAGAAAAGAATAGACATACATACATCTTTACGTGTGCAAAAGCAACGAAATGGAAGAAACAAATCCTTGGTCTGAGGATCTGGGTTTTTGCACACCAAAATACAATCTCCATTCGGATCAGCAATTTGGTTCCCCCCTGCACCAAAAATCATCATTTCGTTGGAACTGATAATAATGCGCGTGGAACTGAAAGACAAACACTCAAGACAGGAAGGGAATGTGACGAACTCATAGAAGAAGACTTGATTTTAACATGGATTAGAATGACGCTTGTGCCTCTCTGCAGAATGTGGTCGATTGCCCATTTCAGGGCATTTTGGCTGTTTTTATCCTTGTCTATTGCCACAGCCACTAATCCATTTCCAGTTCCTTCCCTTTTCTCTGTCTGGGATCTTGCTATCCACATTCTCTCTCACACGCAAACTATTTAAAAAACATAACCAATAAAAAGAAAACCTAAAACCCTACAAAAGCAAAAGCAAATGCAAAAGCAAAAATCCTTTTTGGATATGCTCTTCTCTCCCAAGACCAACAGGACAAGAGAGAGAGAAAAACAACAAGGAATCCCTGTTGTTTGTCCTTCAATTGTCCGTTAGTCTTTTTCTTTTTTTCCTTTTTTTTCTCTCAAGTTTTGTAACTCTGGCAACAAAAAAGAAGAGTCTTTAGTTGTATGTTTCCTAAATTAGGCGCGCAGAGCTCTTTTTATAACTGTTTTGATTTTTTCAAAGGACATATTCCTCAAGTGTCTCCCAGTAGTTAGAGACCGCCCATCATTTGCGCCCGCCCACTGACCTCTATCAACTCAAAATTATCCACTGCACTTTTTTTTTTTTTAAATCATCGGTTTTGGACCCTAATTACTAGGCACTGCTCATGACTTAATAATAGTTAAAGTACTTAACCCTCTGTTCTATGCAAGTGTGTTTAATAAAACTCGAACTGAAAAGATCTTTTCACGTATTCGGTCACAATCCAAATATTATATATGATTTAAATTTTTCTTAATCCTAATTACCTCAGAACTTTAAAAATAAAATTTCATTAATCTAGTTTAGTTTATAATCAAGTTGGTTAAATATAGCAGGATATGATATGTTGCAATATAAAATTTGTTACTCTAATATTTCAAAATTTATCTATCATGAAGAAAAGTCAAACAAATATTAGCCAAAGAATAATTATGTTCGTGGTTTGACCGAGACTGAGTGCAAAATAATATGATTAGGGAATTCTTACTATACATAGAGAGATTAATAAATTAAAAAATACATAAATTAGGGGTGTTACTTAAATTTTATAATTTAATAAAAATTTAAATTTACTAATTTATATTGACAGATTTCAACTTCCCCTCCCACAATACAGCACTTGAGCACAATATTCGTATATTAACTATGCTAATACATTCTTGACCTATAATTCAAGAAAGAAATACACACACGAGTAATCTTCTGTGAGTTGCAATTACTGCTTAGAAATAAAATTAAAAAAAAAAAAAGAAAAAGAAAGAGCAGCCTATATAATATCTCCACATGCAGCAAATGTTTCTTGCGCACATGAAGGATGAAGGTCATAATCACACGCATCACAAGAGAATGCCCAGAACCTCCCTTGTCTTTTACAATAGTCGCACACATATGCTTTTGCCATGTCCAGTTTCAGTTCATGCTGGTGCTTCACATCCTTCAATTGACGAGGCAATGCATCTCCTTCAATTTTCAACCCTGCTTCTATCTCTGCAATCCTCCTCTCTGTGAAAGGGAAAGCCTTTGCACCGTACAGGGAAATCATGCTTTTCCCATCCGTGGTTATCGTCTTCCCATCTTCTCCAATGATCACTAAAGCTGGAATCCCTTTAATGTTGAATATCCTACACAGGTCTTGCCGTGTCCTGTCCTCATATGGAATGGCAAGCCATGGCATGTTGCTTAGGTTGATACTGAATTCTTTAAGGTCTCTATCCGTGGACACCAATATAATCTCAAAGCATCCATCTCTGATGCTCATCAACTCATTGTAAGCTTCTATTAGTTGCGCAGTGAAGGTGCGGCTAGGTGGGCACCAATGTGCCCCAAAGTACAGGCCTATTGTCTTCCCAACAAGTTCAGACACTAGAATCTGCACAGAAGTTTAGCTTTTATCTACTTATTTGTAGGAAAATATAAAGAAAAAATGTTGCCAAATTACTACGTAAACAACTAACAACATGCACCTCTCGATCATCTCGAGATAAAACGTAGTTCCGTCCTTGATGTGCCAAAAGCTGCTGTAATTTCCCTCCTTGGCGCTTTGCATCGTCAATAGCCCTCAATTCCTCTCTTCTCTTCCTGGTAAAGGGAAATGCTTCAGCTCCATAGTCTTCAATCAATCCGATCAGATCTTCTTCAATCGATATTCCATCTGAAGCCAACGAAAAAAATGATGGAATGCGGTCCACGCCATAGACGTCTCTCAATTGTCCATGCAATTCTAAATCAAATGGAACTGCAAGCCATGGCATGCATTTGAAATGCTCTTTAAAGCCATCCTCATCACGGTCAAAGGAGACTAACACAATCTCTAGCTTTTTACCTTCAGCTCTTAGGCTATTATAAAGCTGCACGAGCTGAGGAGCAAAAGTTTTACATGGCCTGCACCAGTTTGCTGAGAACAAGAGACAAATTATCTTCCCATCACATGATGATAAGGGTACCTGAAGTCAGCATCAGGGCAATTAACATACTGTATTTTGGGCTTCTAATTTCATTGGATTAGATCGAAGCCTCTATTTTCGAAGCTAAATTGCCCTCAATATTTTTTTTTTTTTTTTTTTTTTATTAGAATCGAAGCCTCTATTGTTCGACAGCTAATTCGCCTCAATATTTTTTTTTTTTTTTTGCTTTTTTTGTTTTTTTTGTTTTTAAAGCAATTAATGTCCATCCTTCAACAAGAACAGATATTTCATAGAATTAACCTCTACAAGTTTATAAGCGTCTTATTTTTTTTTTTTTTTTTTGTTTTAAGCAATTAATGTCCATCCTTCAACAAAGAAACAGAAATATCTTCATAGAATTAACCTCTACAAGTATAAGCGTCTTCTAATCCATAAAAGTAAACATTAAAAGGCAGCGTATTAAGTCATATGTAATATGTGGATAATTAAATAATTTTTTTTTTATGAAAAAAAAAAGAGAAAAGAATGGGTGTTTTTTCAAGTGAAATGAACAGAAATAGCAGTTTCGTGAGAACTTACTTTTCCTTCGCCAGAAAGAAGAAAATCAACCCCTTTAGATGCTAAGACGGTCAGAAAGTCTCTGTTTTCAATTGATCCAACAAGCTTGGAGGGTTGATTATCAGGCCCTGCCATTATAACTAAGAGCAAAAGCCGGGGTGCACCTTCTCTCTTTTATACACTTTGCTTGAGAAGTGTTGATCAAAATTCAAAAGACAGAAATAAAGAAACAGAAGAGTGTCATTCCTTCACAAAATAATCTTGGACGGTTCATAAAATACTTCAGCACCTGTTTAATATCTCAAAGGTTACTCCTTTTTTTTTCTTTCCTTTTTATTTCTATTCTTAAATTTTAAACATGTCTGTGCCATGCCCACCACATGCTTATTCACTCATATAAACTATTACTACAAGGTTAGGTAATGAATGTTTTTAAAATTTTAAGTAGAGAAAAGCACAATTATCGAATGTTAAGAAAACAGAACCACCTCTCTTGTTATAAAGGCCATTCAGTGAAGATGGGGCAAATGATACTCAATAAAGAATTACAAACTTTTAGAAGAATCTATGGCATGAAACGGTAGCAGTTACCACTTGTCTAACAGAACCTAATGCTAATTCTGTACCACAGAGAAACAACCTGAACAAGAAAATAAAAAGATTTTGTTCAATCTAGAACCATCCCTGCCCTGCCCTCTATATGCCTTAGTTAGCGTGGGTGCATTCTTTGGCCCAGAATGACAGCATGCCCTGTGACAAATCAGTCAATTAATGATGCATTTTTTTGGATTTCCAACTTTACATAACGATTAGAGTATGTACCCAAGCACAGAATAGCAAACCCTAGAGACTATAGCAGAGCAGAAACCAGAGGCAACAATTTCTGAAAGCAAGTTGGCCAATATGTAACAATTTGCTGGAGTAAATAGTACAAAGGCAGAGTTATTCCAATTAAGAAGGAAAAGATCACTTCTTGAAAAGATTCCTTTTGCTTTTATCACATACTTGAAAGCAAAAGGCATTAATTCAAGACAGCTATGTCCATCACTCAAATGGTAAGTAATTTATGAATTCAATGCAAAGCGTGAAAGAAATCCATTAGAGTACCAAGTTTCTTGTGCAAAAGGATTTTCTATCTTAATTTATAAATAACAAAACTGAACATATTTTCCGGAATAAGGACCAAAGGAATATAGGAGTGGATCGAGTAGAAATACCTTGTTAATAATTCTGATGATCGATGAAGCTAGTCTGTGGGGTTTGGATGGAATAGAAAGACGGAGAAGATAGAACCTATTCCAAGAGAAGGGGATGATAAGGGAATAAATGCGTGAGCGAGCACGTTAAGAGGTCCCCGCTGCAAAAAAATAGAAGAGAATCGATGCTTTGCTTACAAATTGGCAATGCCAAGCTATTGAGCTGGATAAGATTAGCCTGCACTTAGTGTAAATGGTTCCACATATCAAATTAATTTTTAAAAAATTAATACTGTTTTATTTTTTTTAATTTAGTGAAATGTTAAAACTATTCTCGTTAAAATAAAAGGTTTGTTTTTAATTAATTTGGTATATATACACGTTTCCATACACTCAGGAAGACAAATTCTAATGATTCAAAGTATAATATAGAAATAAAAGTCTTTCTATCTGTCTGTCTAAAGTAGCATGCCAAATATTAAATAATATTATTAATTTATTAATGATTAGAAAAAAATTTTATTATTTGAAATGATAAATTTTTTAGTAGAATTTATTTAATATAATACTAATGATATCATTAATTATTAAAAAATTAAAGAATGTTTAATATTATTAATGGTATTAATATTAATTAAAAAAACATAAAACCATATTTTTTAACAACTCAACACTTTCAAAATTATTGCTTTTGTTTGATATTGTGAGATATAAGTGAATATGCTTCTATTTTTGTATATTGATGATATTATTAATTATTGAAAAAAATTGAAGAACATTTAATATTATTAAATTAGAAAAAACTGAAAAATTTTATTATTTAGAATAATATTAAAGATATTATTAATTGTTTAGTTAAGTATTGAAAAAATGAAAGCATCTGATATTATTAAATTAGAAAAAAAAGAGAGTGAAAAGTTTTTTTTTTTTTTTAAGAAGAGTAATATGATATTGTTAATAATATAATGTAATATTAATGTTAACTCAATTAATCTAACTTAAACATTAAAATTTCAAAATAACGCCGACTCAAATGCCTTAAAAATGATTTCTTTTAGTGAAATTGTGATTTTAAGTAAGTAGGATGTCTACATGGAATGCAAAACCAATAACATAGGTTCCAATTAAAACGAATAACTAATTGATAATTACATTTAATTTTTAAATTTTAAAAAATTGTTAGAGAGAAAAGAAGTGTAAAAATGATAGGACCCCCTTATGGATGTCTGTTTATCCATTATTAATCTGTGATTTCATGTGGTGTTATATATTTTATTTATAACACAAACAGAAATGAATATGACAAAATGAAGGAAGATGGAATTGTTAAACATAATAATTGCGGTTTCAACTACTAATAAATTGCCAATAAAAGACCTGAAATAGTATCCTTGCTTGATATCAGGCATTGATAGAGAAAGAGAAATCATCATCGGTCATTGCTCTAGAAGAGTAGATTTCCCCTTCACTTGCATTTGAACTAAATTCATCGTAGTCGCTATCTCTATCCTTCAACTCCTCGATTTTGTCCACAGCCTCCCTCAAATCCCACCTCCTCTCCACTCGCCATTCACAGCAACACATCCCAATCTTCAAAAGCTTTAGCATCTCGCCTTCCCCGTTCTTAGTACCTCTCATCTCCATATCAAACACCTCACCCGTCCACTCCTCTCTAACAACTGAGTTAACCCAACTCGCCAAATCTGCATTGCCGCCTTTGCCTTGTCTAAGATAATTGGCTGGGAACTTACCGGTTAACATTTCCAGGATGAGTATACCCAGACTCCAAACGTCCGTCTTCCTGGTTGTGCGGTCACTCTGGGTGAATTCTGGAGACTTGTAGGCCACCATGACTTTTAGAGCGTGATCTTTGTTTACTAGAGGCACCAACGCGTAATCCGTCAATAGGGGCTCGAACGTGTGGTCTAAAAGCACGTTAGAGGATTTCAAATGACCATGAGGCAGAGTTAGGCTAGGGAACTCTTTGTACAGGTAAGTCAACCCCCTTGCTACTCCTTTTATGATCTTTAGGCGAGTTGGCCAGTCAAGTCCTGCTTGTCCTGAACCACGCTTACCTGAAACACCGGTGAACAAATTATACATTATGATGCAGAGAAAGATGACATTGAATTCAAGTACGTACCGTGAAGATGACTAGCCAAGCTGCCATTTTCAATAAAGTCTGAAATTAAAAGTTTCTCATCTTTTCTGTAGTAGAATGCCACAAGCGGAAGCAAGTTGCGGTGTGACAGTGTTCCCAGTCTAGTAATGTGCTCATAAAATTCTTCCTTGTTTGCATTGTTCATTTCCCTAAACCTCTTCACAACCATAGCTGGCCCATCAAAAAGTACTGCTTTGTAGGAGGACCCGAAATTGCCAGTTCCTAAAACCTCAGCAGAGGCCCTTAGAAGGTCTTGCAAGTCGAATCTCTCTCTATCGTTCCTAACGAAATTCAACAGGCCCTTGTTTTTGCCCTGCTGATCGTGATCGGACGATTCAACAAAGTGTTTTGGGGCCATCACGGAAAATTTTGTTTGGGCTTGAGTTCCTTGGACTTGGAGCTGCTTCGCCTGGGTCGTTTTGGTTCGGCGGCCTCGGAAAC
Organism: Jatropha curcas; assembly: GCF_014843425.1. The sequence continues at coordinate 1,050,392 of NW_023591200.1, read as the reverse complement.
AGGCAAATGCAACTATAGCGGCTAACGCAAGTACAGCCACTGCTACTACCACTATTACTATTATGGTTTTCTTCTTTGAGGACTTGCATGCCGGCAGCGGCTTTCCACATAGGCCATCGTTCCCTGCTTTGTGACAAATTGAATTGCTGGAGTAAATGGTTCGTTCTTTTGAAGATGCAGTATGTTTTTACTTGCTTGTGATGGTATTCTGAAATTTTCAAACACTTCTTGTCTGCTTTTTCCTTTGCTTCTAAACTTTCTACATATTTTTAGAGTACTAACTCATATAGTATGTTTGACATTTCTTTTAATTTAAAATTGATCTAATTGATATATTAAGCTAATTAACTTATTTCTTTATTAAGCAAAAATGATAAACAGTTAAAATAAATTTAAAAATAATAACAGTATATTTCATCATATGACAATCATGGGTTCATAAATCTGACTGCAATTAATTAATATATAATAAAATTTTCAAAAAATGTAAACAATCCTATCCTTGAAAAAACATAAAATTTTAAACCGAGGTAGAATTAATATTAAGATTCACCTGCTAAAAGGGATGGATCGACTCCAGCAAGGGCAACCGGAACATGACCCGTCAAGTGATTATTTGCGACATTGAACAAAGTGAATTCCTGTTGAAAGTCTGGTATCTCTCCTTGAAACTGATTATTCTCAAGGCTGAGTCTTACCAGCTTGGACAAAGGAACAAGCGAGGAAGGGATTGGACCAGTGAAGTCGTTGTTTCCCAAATAAAGTTGAGTCAAAGAATTCATTCCAGCAAAAGCATAGTCAGGAATTATACCCGAGAATTTGTTGTACGACAAATACAAGGCCCTCAAGGAAGTGAGTTTATTCACCGGAGGCAATGGACCCTCAAAACTATTGTTTTTCAAGCTCAAAGCCCTCAGTTTAGGCAACTGCACGAGGGAATCTATGTCAATCTTCCCCGATAGATCCATGCCCTCGAGAGTCAATTTATCTATGTTATCATCACTGCAATGCAAACCCACCCAGTTCGCAGTGTCCCCGCTGCATGGATTATTAATTGTGTCGTTCCAGTTGTAAAGTTTAGAGGGATTAGAGAGGGAATTCTTGAACGCTAGGAGAATGACTGCATTGTTGTCACCAAACGACGACGTGGCAAACATGCACGACACTAAAAATAGCATCGGAATCCAGCCTGCGCAACCCATCCGCGAAGCATACATGAATAAACACAGATGGGACTCAAGACTATGAGCTGATTTAGAGGAGGCGGCCTCAGCAGCAAACTGACAAATTAATATATTAATTGACGAAGTCCTCCTATGTTGATAGGATTAATTAAGAATGAGCTGGGCTGTCAATTGGGGAGGCCGGCCCTCTTCTTATTCTTCTTTCTTTCTTTTTTTTTTTCTTCTTTTCTATTCATTCATTCCGCAATTTTGATGTTTATTGCCTTGCTGCTATATATGGTGTGTCCTGTGTCCTGGTAAGGTCAAGATGGATGCTTTTTCTTGTTAATAAAATATAGAAATATTAATGGTGTTTTGTTGTTGGCTTAGCCGTCTGTAATAATAAAAGACAACGCTATGACCTTGACTCGTATGTTTCAAGAATGTGTCTTGTGGGAAATTTTGTAGATTCTCATGAAAAGGATCGCTCGGCTACATAAATAAATATTATTATAACTCATCACAATCAACGACAATGAAGAACCTACCCCTTTTGCTGCATCTGCATGTATACGAATACGATACGATACGATACATCATTACAAATAAATAAACAAATAAATAATTTAATTATATTGTCATCGAAATAATCACTCAATCCCAGTCGCTGAACATACCTTAGGAGTTGGGCCATTTTTGAGTTGGACCCTGTCCTATCCTTAATTCATTTTGAAAGCATTGTTTAGCCTTTGGCCCATTATCATTGTCCTAAAAGTAGTACATGGCACTTGAATTGACAGATAGATGGGGTCACGTGGAAGACTCTGCTCCCTTTGGTGGCTGAGATCCAGGCTCCAGCCCACGTGTGATGGACCCGTGAGATCTTCTGCAGTCTCTAATCAAAATTAACTAAAAAAAATTTCACACTTTTAATTTTTTTAACTAAAAAAATAGGTTGAAATGTTAGTAAATGATTATTTTCAAGCAACGAATGTACAAAAGGTCTTTATTCTTGGCTTGAAGCTTGGATAGGATACGAAATTTGAAACCTCTAGCGCAAGGCAGAGAGACGACTCACGGGATAAAGCCAGCCTTTCTTCTGCTTTTAACCTTTTCACTTCTTCTGCTTTCGGCACCTGTCCTCATGCTCATACATACATGCATGAAATCGCCTGATAACTATATATTTCTGAATTTGTGGTCTGAAAGAAAAGAAAAGAAAAGAAAATCTTCATTAGTATCATTAGATTGGTAATGTTAAGTAAGCATAGGATTTAAAATTAATTTTACGTACCTCCTAATATAGAAAATTAAGCATTCAACTCTCAACTTCTTAGCTTGTAGACTACTTTGTCACCAACGATACGAGAAACATTTCTGTTACTATTTAGGAACAAATAACTAGAAAGCATATTAGGCTTGCTTACTCCCTCAAGCAAAGACTACGTGTATTTTTAGCCTATAATGTTGCTTTCTTCAAAATCAGAAAAAGTATTAAGAATCACAGACCACTCGCCACTGTCTATATAAAAAGGCCCGATATATATATATATATATTTCATTTCCCGCCTCAGGCATGATCCTACTCTATTCTTTTAACCATGAATCCGCCAACCTCTTCTGGTGACGCACGTATCCATGTCCAGTTCTCCGATTCACATGTGACATTACCTGATCAAAACAATGAAACAGAGCGTGCAAATGTCCCCTTATTACTACAGCCATCATATGCAAGGTCCAAATCCTTGCTCTTCGATGAACTCCGCCACTTCCGAATAAGTCTCAAATGGTGCGCTCTTGATCATTCCTCTTGCCTAGGAAAATTCATATCATATTTCACTTTCATACTCTTCACCGTTGTTGTTCCCATCATAAGCTCCCTCTCTATTAAAATTCCATCCTCGGATGATCCCATATCTTTCAACACGCTGGTGCAGTTGCCCGAGTCAGGCCTGGCCCTCATTTCTTTCCTGACTCTATCCGGCTTCTTTAGAAGGTATGGTCTGCGGCAGCTACTGTTCCTGGATGCTCTGCAAGACGATCCTTTGTACGTTAGACGCGGATACTCCCGGGAGCTTGACAAGGCTTTTCGCTTCCTGGCTTTCATATTACTGCCATCTTTTCTTGTCGAACTGGCACACAAAGTCATATTCTTTGGGACGGTGAAAATAACATTGCCATACGTGAGCTCAGGTGTTCCGCTGAATTCTATCATGTTTGTGTTGGTATTGTCATCGTGGGTTTACAGAACAGGTGTGTTCTTATTGGTCTGCATTCTGTTTCGTCTGACTTGTGCGCTTCAGATATTAAGATTTGAAGGTCTTCATAAGTTGTTCGACGGATGCGAATCAGACGCCGGGGTCATATTTAGGGAGCATGTTAGGATTAAGAAACAGTTGTCTGCTACGAGCCACAGATATCGATTTTTCATTATTGCTTGCTCTGTTACTATCACCATTAGTCAATTAGGAGCATTGTTGTTAGTTCTGTTATTCAAGTCTGACAAAACTTTCATCAATTCAGGGGATCTTGTGGTAAGTTTGGTTTTCAAATTAAATTTTTTTTAAAAAAAATCTTGGTCAATTAGTTATTATATTTGATTGGGTTTACTATTTGTGGGAGAATATTGCAGATTTGTTCAGTGGTTCAGCTAAGTGGGTTCTTCTTATGCATACTTGGAGCAGCTAGAATCACACATAGAGCTCAAGGCATCGTGTCCATAGCGACTAGATGGCATATGATGTTGACATCTGCATCCGCCAGGTTAGACCAACGGAAAGCAAATGTCCCAGACGCTACTGTTGATGGTACTACAGTACCAGATTCTGCCGAGGGTGATTCGTCAGACATTTTCATCTCAACTTCCTCACAGGAATCATCTTCTTTCCAGACCAGGCAAGCTTTTGGTGAGTAGTATACTTACAAGTACTTTACGCCAAAAGTTGATTTCTTTTGCATTTGTAAGAATCAAATAATCACTAAACTGCTGATTTCTGCGCATGCAGTGGCATATTTGCAACACAACCATGGGGGGATCACACTATTTGGATTTGCTCTCGACCGTGGATTGCTTCATACACTTTTTGCATTTGAGTTCTCTCTGGTGCTGTGGATTCTCAGCAAAGTAGTGGTTCTGTCTTGACCAAATCCCTTTCGGAGCTTCCTTACTTCTCTACATACCCTACGATGAATGAAATTACTGTATGTTAATGTGAAAATATATTGTTAAAGCTTTAAATGCAAATCACTATTGTTTTAAAATACCGTAAAAAAAACTTTATGTAATCACAAATATACATCTTTTTTTTTGTTAGTATTTCTTCGCAGAAAAATTGCCTACACCATCTGCTTACTTAATGAGATTTTATTCCCATACACACCCAGGATTAATAAAAGATATCCAAGTCCAGGGCAAACTATTATATATTAGCGCGGCTTGGCTTGGCTTTTCTGTTTCTACACGATTTTATATTTGCATTCTAACAAATCAATCCGAAGTCCACTTGCCGAAAGTTTCTAAAATATCCAAAGTTCATGAATTTCAATGAAATCTTCAATTTTTCCTCATCTATAAAAGCTTTTCCCTTCAATTCATGAAAAATAGGAAACACTTCTCCTTAATCCCCATCCTTCATAGAAGGAAACTTTTACCACAAAGCTTTTCTCTCTGCTTTCCATAAAACAAGTCCTTTGGTGTTTTGTCTAATAGGGCCGTCAAGTCGTTTGGAAAATTTAAACAGTACAGACTTTACTCGCTCGAGACTACTATAATCGACCATACTTCATCACCCTACCCATCGTTATAATATTTGAACTGGCCCTTATTAAGCTCAGAGAGATGTAAGGACAAACGAACTACTTTTAAATAAGTAGAAACCCACAAGCAAGAATGCTGAGAAGAATTTATATGCCACGACGAGCAAACTCAGAGGAAAAAAAATGAAGACTAGACTGAGAAAATACATGTTTACACATGTACACCATCAACAGCAAAGTCAGAGGAACCTATGGAATTGATTTTATATCATAAACAAGATGGCAACACTACTGATTCTAGTCTACTTAACAACTCCAGAACTTTGATAGGAAGTAAATTAACTCTATTCATCAGCTAGTCTTATTCTTGGACAAGATAAGGAAACTGGCCAAGGATGTCTACAATATCCCCCAGGCATGCAATCAGCTTGTCCCCCTGGCGCCGTACAAAATCAGTTTGGAACTCTGCTATTCCTGGGACGTTGCCTTGAGCTATAGCATGGATCAATTCTGCATTCTCACACAATCTCTCCACCATCATTTTCTCTGTTTCTTGCATGCATGCTGTCTTCTTTTTTCGTTTGCGAATACTTTTAGGCTGTTCTTCCACAAGACTATTTTGATATTTCTCTTCAGCATTGATTTTTTGAGCCTCTTCCTTTCTGCAGGACTCCTGAGGCTTATCTTCCACACGACTTTCCTGAGGTTCCTCATCCACGTGGACTATCTGAGGCTGTGGCTTTTCGCCGATCATCTGATGATTTTCTTCCTCACAATTTTTCTGTGATTCTTCATCAATATGGACTTCTTGGGGCTGTTCTATCGTTAAGCAAATTTGATGTTTTTCTTCTTGTTGGGTTTTCAGAACCACTGACCGCCGCCTTTGTCTCTTGGGTCCTAAAAGAAATATTAACATTATAAATACAACAGACAAATTAGTCTTAACACCACACCAGAGCATAATTACGGTAGTTTACTCCATGTGCAAGATCAATAGTTCAAGGAACTTTTACAGTTAAGCTAGTTTGCTAAACCACCTTCCTAGTCTCTGCTAAAAATTCCAATCCAAGCTTTATGCTTCAATAAATCTCGACACACTTAAACATTTGTCATATAATTCCCAACAAAACACATTTGAAAATCGAGTCAAAGTCCTTAATGTGAACATATAAGCCTTCATGATGTAAAGCTGTGCACTGCTCCACATCATACACGTGAGACTATTGTCTCAAAACATTTAATGCCCAAAGGACCAAGAATTGCAACCATTCGCACAAGACAAAATAACACGTCACTTGGAAAAGCTGTAGCAGGAAAAACAAATAGAGGCTCTGGCATCTATTAGTAAATATGCATGCAATTCTTCTTCAATTTTGCAACATAAGAAACTCAATACAATTGCACTAAGACTATCGCACCAGGCACTTCAGTGTCTCTCAATGTACCCCACAAATATGACCTCAAAAATTATATTTTTTTTCCCTCTTCTTTTGAGAAGAGCAGGGAAACAAATGCAATTTAATTATCATAACATCCCTTACCTGATTTTTCATTTTTTTTTAAACCAAAGGAAAGCATCATCACCGTTTAACAGTAATTATATAATTAAGCTAACCTGAAAATAAGCATTAGTAGAACTATAACATGCTAGTTTAACGGCTCTGCAGCTTGATTACAGTGAATCTAGCAGCAGCGGAGACGCATGATAATGAAAAGGAAGGGAAAATTTAAAAATCTCACTTCAAAACAAGCATACTGCAACTGCAACTGCAACTGCAAATGGCAAAAGATTTTAACTTAAATTTCTCACTGGATAAATTTAAAAGATAAAACTTTCAAAATTATAGCATGATAATAGTAAGGGAAATTGTCTTTAAAATCCTCACTTAAAAACACAAATGTCGTCTTCTCTTCAGAATTTGAATACCATAATTTAAAGAACAATCACTAAAAAGCTGCTATGGACAAACTTTATACATCAGAGATCCAACTGTCTTCCTGTCCTATCATTGATTATACTTGCAAGAGTTCCTAGTAGAGAAGTAATTCATTTGGTTGTGAATGCAGTTCCATAAAAGCAACATAACTGAAAACTGAGCAATAGAACTTAACCCACAACTGTAGTGCAGTTAATGATAATCAGCACAAAATATGAAGATATACAATATCAGATTTCATTAATCATTTGTGAAAAATGGGAAAAACGCACCTAGTTTTGCTATTACATTAAGAAGGTTGGCCTCTACTTCGGGATCAGTATCTGGGTCAGTATCCGCGTGGTCCTTCTGGGCCCTTACATAATTGTCAATAGCTTTAAACAGATCTTTATCAAAACTCTCTGGAAGTCGGAATTGTTTTCTCGTCTCACAATCCAATAACCAATACGATTCAGTCTTCGACTTGGAATCCCATTGTTTGATCTGGTTGTATTCAGCCAGTAGTGAGTTCCACTTGCTCCGGCACTGATTCAAAGTGCGTGATACGTCCATCACAGTACAGTTTTCAACGATAATTTTCCATTTCTGATAGGAAGACAACGCTTTCAAACAATCCCCTTCAACGGCAGCGATCTCATTGACGAGAATGAGAGCTTCTTTGTTGGTCCAAACCGGAGCTACCTGAGAACGTGTACGCGGAGCTCTCGCTACAGATGATTTATAGCTATAACTGTCCTCCATTCCCTGTCTAAGCCTAAAGCCTCTCTTTTGGGGCGTTCGTGAGTTTTGCAACTCGTCGGTGGATTCTATTGGTTCCATCGTTCTAAGCTCTTTCTACTACCACAACTACCTATACCAAATTCAAATTTGTGTTCCTTTTTGTCTTAATGTTTTACTTTCTCTTATGCGCATTAGATCAAACGATTTAGCTACCAGACATCAAACGTTTTCTCAAGAAAATATAATAATCTACGAAAAAAGAAAGCAAAAAAGCAATAGGGTTGTGAGATACCAGATAGAGGATATGAAACGATAGTGCAGTCCTCTGATCACCATTACACCTGGGTGATCGCCATTTTCTGCTCAAATTCAGGTTGGGCGAATTATACGAGGTCAGCCTTCGGTGGTACCCGCTACCTACAAAGCCCGCGACGACATGTCACGTCCAGATTCCACCGTTGTGGTCAAGTTGAGTTAATGGACCGGGTTTTAGCCTGGGCTGGACCAGATGTTAGGGTCCAAACGTACTCTAAATGAATTTTTGCGGATCGGGTATCCACGAAAATCCGCCCGCTTCCATCTCTAAATAAGAATCGAGCCTTTCATTGTTAAAAATCATTCTTGGAAAAATTGCCCCTTAATTTTTAATCTAATTATCTAGTGGTCCTTTTGAAAACTCTCATTCAATTTCCACCTTTTTTTTTTATATATTATGTTTTCACGGTAGTTCTTAAAACATTTATAGTTTAATTAGGTGAAAGCCCGTGTATTACGTGGATTGCTCTGTCTAATATACATTGTAAAATAAAAACTTTTTAATTTGTAATTTTATACTAAATAAATAATAAAAACAATTAGCAGTTTTTTTAGATAGAATGAACTTAAGTTAAGCCTCAAGTTTTCAGATAAAATGAACTTTGACCAAAGCTTATTCATATTTTCAAGTCTTTAAATTTGTAAGTGCATCTACCGTGCATTTTTTATTAACTTAGAAATTAAAAGACACCATATTATACTATACTGCTCATGTATCTCTTTTGAAAGTTAGAAACTTTGAGCCGCAATTAATCATGATATTTTCATCAAATCCATAACTTGAATGTAACATCATTTAAAATACATTTACTCCTGTCAAATATATTAGGATTCATAAGAACTCCAATATGGGAGTTCATTGGAATCACGATAATAAAAAAACTTATGTTATATTTCACGTATGAATTAAACTCGTCATTTTTCACAATACACTTATATATCAAAATTTCAAAATTAGATATGATTAAATTTCAATTATTATAATAATTATTATTAAAAATTGTTTATAAAATTTTTCAGAAATACCTTAACATGTAAATATAAAATAAATATTATTATATTCAAAAAATTGTAATCATTTCTACCATGTAGGAATTGTCAGCTCTCAACAACCTTGCTCTCACAAGTAATGTAATATATAACACTCTGGTCTGCCTTCATTCACATGATATAGTCCTTAAGCCTCGTTAACTATCACCACTTTTGATGTAGTGAGATCAAAGCAGTTCAACAATTTTTGTCTTGTTTGTGGAGTTCTTAAAGACATCCAGCTGAAGATTTTTAGAGAATGTTTCATAGAATTTGTTATAATCTTCCTTGTTCTTAACAATCTCAAATAAAGCTCAATGCACACTCTTCACTAAGTTCTTGCGGATAACTCTTAGAATCTTGTTCTACTGCAACATTTCTATTAAATGTTTAAGGAAGAAGGCACTCAGGAATAAGCTCTTCTCAGTCAATATATATGATATAGTTCTAATTAGATTTAAACAATACAAGCATAAATAGAATAAAAAAAATTGAAAAAATTGCATCCATTTCTAAATTAAAAACAAAACTCCATAGAGTATAAAGCTGCCAATAATAAGCTATGGTCAACGATAATATTCCTTAACTCCTACAAAGAAAAATGAAGCCAACAAATCAATTTTCTTCCATTAAAATAGTGGCTAATTTTTCTACTCAAGTTTGTAAGGTTTGTATAAGACATAGATAAGAAAAAATAACAACATATACTCTTCTTCTTTTTGACCCAATTGACCATTGTGTTTTATCTCTCTTATAATTAAGGACATTCCTTTCTCGAGTATTAGAGAGATACAAAGGTGAGTTGCAATTTTGATAAATTTTATACAATTCTTTTCAAGTTACATTGAGCACAAGAAATTTATATCTAGCTTAAAGTATCTTATTCCAAATCTTTCCAAGAAATCGAACTATTAAATTTAAAAATTGTAAACACTTGAAATTTCTAATTATAACATAGCCGATGGAATATGTAGAGACCAACAACTAAAAGAATACAACAATTGAATGAAGGTCTTGAGTGTGCCTATTAGCTTTCTTAACTTCGGAAGCCAATATTCAATTTATACCATTTCTTATTTCTAGAAAATATTCTGAGTATCTCATAAGCTGTGAAAAAATTCCTTAGAATCTTGTTCTACTGCAACACATTTTCTAATTAAAATGTTTTTAAGGAAGAAGGCACTCAAAGGAATAAAGCTCTTCTCAAAGTTCAACTATAATAATGATATAGTTCTAATTAGATTTAAAAACAAATACAAGACATAAAAATAGAATAAAAAAAAATTGAAAAAATTGCATCCATTTCTAAATTAAAAAAAACCTCCATAGAGTTATAAAGCTGCCAAATAATAAAGCTTTATGGGTCAACGCATTAATATTCCCTTAACTCCTACAAAGAAAAATGAAGCCAAACAAAATCAAATTTTCGTTTCCATTAAAATAGTGGCTAATTTTTTTCGCCTAACTTCAAGGGGGGGTTATTTTTTTTGAGTTTGTTTATGTTTAAAGGGGTTATGTTGTATAAAGACATAGATAAGAAGAAAAAAATAGACAACCCAAATAATACTCTTCTTGCTTTTTGACCCCAAATTGACCATTGGTTATCTCTTCTTATAATTTAAGGACAATTCCTTTCCTCCTGCGAGTTAATCGAGAAGAGATACAAAGTGAAGTTGCCAAATTTTTGATAAATTTTATTATAACGAATTCTTTTTCAAAGTTTAAACGAGTTTGAGCACAAGCAAAATTTATATCTAGCCTTAAAGTATCTTATTCCCAAAAATCCTTGTTTCCAGAAATGTCGAAACTATTAAAATTTAAAAATTGTTAAACAACTTGGAAAAAATTTCTACAATTATAAACAATAAGGCCCGAATGGAGATATGTAGAGAAACCAACAACTAAAAGAAAATACAACAATTGAAATGAGGTCTTTGAGTGTGCCTTATTAAAGCTTTCTTAAAAACTTGGAAGCCAATTATTCCAATTTTAACCCATTCTTTATTTCTAAGAAAATATTTTCTGAAGTATAATGCGTGCAATAAGCTGTGGAAAAAATTGGCAAAGTTAATACCTTTATTAAATAAGTTTATTGATAGAATTATTTTTTTATATATTTATTGTAAGTTATACGTTGATAAGGTTTCCGTTAATTAAAAGGAATCAAAATTCCCATCGAGAATCTTCTGCCTTTTAAACTTGGTTATTAACCTTAACTAAATAACAAATCGAGCTTTTGAAACAAAGCTTTTTAAAATTTAGTAAGAATTCCTTCGACACTTGAGTTTTATTCTGAATTCTTCTAGTTGTTCGTTTTTCTGAACTAGATTTTGTTCTAGAATTTTAGTAAAGTTGAAAATTGTTGCTTTATTAAATTTAGTTTTGCTTAAAAAAAGGTCAAATTGTTCATTAACTATAACAGTAGAGGTTTCTCACGACCTATGATGAGTTAGAGAAATCTCATCGAAGTCCTCTCCACAAACATAAACTATGCTCATTTTACCAATAGTCTAAACCACAAAGATTCCAGATCTATGATTCCCTCAAAAGCCTATGCAAAGAGTAGAAAAAATCTTATAATAATAAAGTTAGAAAGAAAGAGAGCCAGCAAAATTGATTGGCAAAAAGAAAATACAAAAGTCTATTGTAAATAAGGAGAAAACTTGAATAAAAGAAGATACACAAAGCTATGGTATAAGCAGAATAACAAAAAACTTATAAATTAAATAAAGTTAAGAAGAAAAGAAGCAGCAAAAAATTGGACTACCAAAAAAAAAAAAGAAATAGCAGGAAGCTATGTGTATAAGAGAAACAATTGGATTTCTTTTTAGAGCATACTCCTCACTATTTCCATTGGTTTATAGTAAACAAACTAGACCTAAAACCAACGAAACTTTTTCCCCCGCGTAAACTTTCCACTTAAGGTGGAGAATACGATACCGATAGGACAATTACTTTAAAAAATGGCATTAAATTTTCCAGATTCTAAGAACGAGAGAATTTTTGAAGTTTTCATAAATGTCTCTAAAAAGTACAACACACACAACCATGAAACTCAATAAACTAAAACACAAAAAAGGGGGGGTGTAAAAGGATTAAAGAGATTTCAAAATGCCCAAAAGAATCCTATATTGCGAAAAGGGTTACTTTATGGGCAGGGTCCCTCTATTATCCATTCATGGCGGTAATATTCTGAGCTAGGAAGGAAAAATGAAGAATTTTCAATTAACAAAATATAAACCCAACCAATATAGTTATGGGTTTTCATCTCAAAGTACAAAATAAGCCAATGACATCAATAAAACTAACACAAAAGGAAAAAATTAAAGAGATTTCAAATGCCAAAAGAATCTAATTGAAAAGGGTTACCTTTATGGGCAGGGTCTCTATTATCCATCATGGTAATATCTGAGCTAGAGAAAAATGAAGAATTTTCAATTAACAAATATAAACCAACATATGTTATGGATAGTAAAGTAGTTTTAAGTACTCATTTATAAAAGATTAAAGGTATTTTGAAATAAAAAATCAGAAATAAAAAAAATAGAAAATGATTTACTATCCAAAAATAAAAGAAATATCACCTGAAAAGCATAATCATTCATTAGTCAATTCAGTTGTTCGAGTAGAAATCACAACAAAGTTGTTCAACTCTTGTAATTTTTGGATAGAAGCAAGGCTACATTCTTCCCCAAATCATCTTCAATGAAAACAAAATTGCTGGAAAAGTCCTATAATTCAACAACTTCCTCATAGTGCAAGATCACCCCAACAAGAATCAGGTTCGGTGTTGCAAGGAATAGAGAATCCAACTACCGAAAATTAAAATTAATTTTGTGACTATTAAATTTTCATTCATACTTATTATGCACCTATCATTCCATAGGTCATTTAGAATCAGAATCAAATATGTCATTGAGATCTAAGATGGCAAAAGTCTACCTAAAAGACTTTCAGTTTATATTTACAAAACCAACATAAAGTAGCAGCTAGTACGCCAAAATAAAACAAATAAAATCAAAAACAAAATAAAAGTGAATTAATTTGTAAGATACTATATACCAAGCTCGACACCAAGGCCTTGCATCCCGGATCCAAAGTGTGTTAGAGGCAAATAGCCACCACATGATCTTGCGCTCGTAAACAGTAAGCTGATGGCTATGAAGAAAATCATCAATGTGATTTGATGGGCTTATTATGCTAGAAATACTAATTTGCATATCAAACCTCATTTTATTATTTCTCCAATTATCCACGCTTGATAATCACATAAAATTAATAAAAAAAACCTAGTGTCACTAATAGGAGGATCGACAATAAAAGGAAAAGATAAAATCAAGGTTTCATCTGCTTTTTGAAATGGACCTGATGCGCTAGACTCGTCAAAGATAACAAAGTTGGACATATTGTTTCTCCAATTATCCATGCCTGATAATCACATACAATTAATAAAAAAAAATCTAGTGTGAGAGGAGGATCGGCGATGAAAAGGAAAAGATAAATCAAGGTTCCATCTACTTTTTGAAATGGATATAATGCGTTAGACTCGTCGAAGATAGTAGAGTTGGACAAAAGAATCGACTCCAGAAACGTTTTCTAGGTTGTAGTTTATAGATTGTGTTTTTATATTTAGTCGATGAGAAAAGTTCATGAAAAAAAAAAGAAAAATATGAATTTAAAAGTGGTTAATAAATAAGAAAAACTATAAAAATTGATGAATAAATCAGAAAATTTATTAAACAAGAAAAATAGAAAGCTGAAAAAAGGAAATGCCAAATCAACCTTCTAAAATTATTTTTTACTTCACGATTATATTAAAGAGTAAATTAGATGTGGCCCTAAAGCCGTGTTATTTGGGGAAAGAAACTACCGATGTGTTTTTCTTTATATCATTAGTCAAATTTATTTTCTTTAATGTTTCCCCTACCAAAGTTGACCTCACCGAGATTTAATTTAAGATTTTCATTGCGTTGGCAAATTTTAGTTGAAGGTTGAAACCTAATTTGAGACGTGTTATTGTCCAGATACATTGAACCTGATGTGCTTTCCTTTCCTAGTTTCGATTTTTGAAGAGGCACCACACGGCACACGCTTCGCAACTTGCAACTCAGGGATGGCAACGCGGAAAACGATACTAGCTGTCTATCTGTCTAGATTCATTGCATCTAGACGCTATGATATTCTTTAGATTTTAAGTTAATAATTTTATTTCCTAATGAAAAAAGGATAATGATTTTATTGTGAATTATTAAAATATTTTGCTTATAATTAAATAAAAATAATAAAGAATAATTTCGTTATCTTTGAAAATTTAAAAATTTAAAAATCTTAGACCAACAATATTTCAATCAAAATGCAATTTTTGTTTTTATAATCGGAAAAAAATGTAAAACAGTCAATTAATTAATATCCAAAGAGAAAATATGTATGACACGAATAAAAATATAAAATCAGTAAAGCGTAGGTGGAGTTAATGAGGCGGGCCCACTCTGTCCTCCTTGAAGTTGGCTTGGCTCCCCTAGTTGTTGCAATTGCATAAATGGTCTCCACCACCGCCTCGCCATTTCCCTCGAAAACCAGGAAAAAATACGGAGCTCCGAGAGAGATACAGAAAGAGAGAATCCTGAAGAAATTTCGGCTAAACCTTCATCGTTTAGCCCTTATTCTCTCTTTTCGTTTCTCTCTTTAGCGCTACCTCCGATTTCTTCAACATTCAGCTTTCTTCGTCGGCCAGATTGGTGCATATCTGCCATTACTCCCTCGCCAGTTCTTAAACTCGGTCTTCGATCTTCTTGTAAGCAACTCAACTTCCTTCACGTTACTTTTTCGTGTACGATATAATGTGCTTTTATTGATTACAAATTTTCATTTTCTGTTTTTTAAACTACGTTGGCTGTTTTATTTCACTTTTTTTTTAATCTCCTTTTCGGAATCGCCTGTTTGATTTGTTGGTATATTGGTGGAATAGAATGAAATAGAAAAATCGAATAGTCACTTTTCTAGTTTTAAGTGAAAGCTAAGAAAGAAACGTAATCAGAATGAAAAAGTTAGTCTGTAGATTGTAAATTTATATATACTCTATGATAATTGTGAAAGGCAACTGGTTTCTCAAATTGTTACCTGTCAAAATGAAAATAAACAGGAAAAAAAAAATCTGACATTTATGCATACAACTGGACAAACCATGATGGGGCACCTTGGGCTAGAGTTTAATTTTCGTTAGATTGGGATAAGATAAGAGCTACAAGAATAAAGGAAATTAAACACAGGACTAAAACTGGGGGACTGGTTTATTGACTGATGTGTTACGGACTAGTTTTTTAGATAGTAACCCGCTATCTGAAGTTTTAGTTTTAGTTGTTTTAATTTTAATTACACTTTATATTTCTTTGGTGGAGTGGTGACGGTAACGAAAGTTTTATGTCTCAGGAGTTATACCAAAATGGTGTTCTGGGTTTTTGGCTATGGTTCGTTGGTGTGGAACCCGGGATTTGAATATGATGAGAAAGTGATAGGCTTTATCAAGGATTACAGACGAGTATTTGATCTTGGTATGTTTATCATTAATTTACATTTGTTGGATCTATTACTGATTTGTGGACGTTTTACAGTATTAGTTCTACAATTTAAAATTGCCTTCTTAATTCTTTGTTCACATTTCTGTATTCCAGCATGCATTGATCACAGAGGTACACCTGAACGTCCTGCGAGAACTTGCACATTGGAAAATGTTGAAGGATCTGTTTGCGTAAGTAGATCTTGTTATTAGCAGTCATCTCATTTTACCTAATTTTGGTAGCGAAGATCAGACAAGAGTTTGTTGTTTCAACAGACATGTTTCCCCTTATTTATGATTTTTTTTGTCCTTTACTTTTAGTGGGGTGCTGCTTACTGTGTTCGTGGAGGACCTGAAAGGGAAAGACTAACAATGGAGGTATATGCTTTTGTCACCTTTCAACTTTAAACGTCTTAGGATGATAAAAGTGGCAGTAATAAAGAATGTTTGTGAGCAAAAATATAGTAGCTATGACTGAGTGGCATTATTATGGGCATTTTGCTAATTCATTAAAACAAGTGCCTAGGAAGTGCATGACCTTATTTATTTGAATTAATAATGTTCCTTTATTATAAAAAGAGAATCTTTCATCCTTTTGTCCATCATGTTGATTTACATTTTGCTGGAAAGCAAACTGATAATTTTTTTTCCCCCTGTAGTATTTGGAACGGAGAGAATGTGAATATGATAAGAAAACCCTTGTAGAATTTTACAAGGTGAGCTGACGGTTTCTTTCATTCGAGTTTTAAACCTGAAATTGTCAATTTGATTACCTATGCTTCTGTTTTCATGCCTGCTATGTTCTTATTTCTAATTATGTGTTTCACTTGATCTAGGAAGGGGATCACTCGCGACCTGCTTTAACAGGAGTCATAGTGTGAGTAGCTGCTTGACATCAATTCAAACCATTGTTTTATTACAACAGGCAATGACAAGACCTATTTTGCTTCATGTACAGTTTCACTTCCACTCCGGATAAAATATCAAACAAGTACTACTTGGGACCTGCTCCCTTGGAGGAAATGGCTAGGTATATTGCATTGGCCTATTTAATTTATTTTTTTTCATCCCAGCCAAGTTAATTCTTTCGTTTGAAGAGATTCTTTTTTACTATTTCAGCCAAATTGCAACGGCCCATGGACCTTGTGGGAATAACAGAGACTACCTATTCCTGTTAGAAAAAGCCATGTTTGATATTGGTGAGAATCATTTTCTTAAAATGCACCTATCATTGTGCATAAATGTATCATATCACTTGAATCATCACAATTTTCCCAAATGCTTGAGCGCTCAATGTCTAACAGGTCATGAAGATGACATGGTGATTGAATTGGCAAATGAAGTGAGGAAGGTACTTGTTGCGCTTAATTCCTATGTTCCAGCCCTTAAACTACGTCCACTCACGGAAGCTGTGGCGCTGGATTCTTAATATTGAAGACAGATAACTGAAGGAAAGGGGGGCATAAACCAGAGCTCCACTAACTTGATTACACTCCTGGAGAATCCTCTCTGTTTTTTCGTTTTTTACACCCTGCCAAAAGATTATTATTATTATTATTATTTTTTTTTCGTATGTTCCCGTCATTGCTTCTTAGTTATTAGCATCCACTTGTCTGTTTAGGCTCATAGCATTGCTGTGTCTCTAACATTAACCATAGTGTTTGAGCAAAAGAGATGTAACTGGCCAACGGCCGCCCGCTATAAACAATGATAATTTTTATTTTTGAGAACAATGATAAATGATAACTGGTGATTCCTTCAACGTGAGTTCCTGGGAAACGAACAATCCCAAAGCCGAAATTCTTCTATTTGAATCCTCCATTCGACATTTGATTCTTTATAAAAGTAATCAAAAAAATAGTTTAAATGATATTATGAATAAACAACTAGAAAAATTAAAAAATAAAATTTTCTTTTAAAAAAATAAGATGTTGAGCTAAGAGAGATCTTAAAATTGATTTTTTTTTTTTTTTTTTAGATCTTAAAATTGATTTTTTTTTTTTAATATTTTGATGCTATACAAAGAGAAGTTAAAATTTTGTTTTATTTTTTTTTTTTTTTTTTAATATGATGCTATACAAAGAGAAGTTTTAAAATTTTGTTTTGTTTTAATTTTTATAGTTATTGAAAAATAATGGTGGAGAGATAAGATTTGATTAGAAAGATTGATTATATAAATAAATAGATACAGATAAAAAATTTTAAAAATATGAAGTTATTAAGTACTAATATCTATTAATTATAAAATCTATTTTTGTGTATTTTTTTTTAAAATACGGATGTACAAATTATTAACGTTTAAGAAACATACATCATCATGAAATAATTTTAGAGAGTTAATAACCCATTCCAAATAATCGGTCATAGAACTAGTGGCTCTAATTATGGTATTTGCCACGTAATTCCCATATTGTATATATGGATTAATAAATTATATTGATTATTAATATACTATAATTAAATATTAAGCATCCAATCAAACTATAGAAAATAAAGAAAAAAATTAAAAATTTCTATAAATAGGAAAATAGAAAGCTAAATAAAGGGAATGCCTTGTGTTTTCTATTTGTTTTAATTTTTTATAATATGATTAAATTAAAAAAATTGAGGCTTCTAATTAAAATATAAAAAATAAAGAAAATTATTTGTATTATTATTATTATTTGAAATGTTTATTATTATTATTATTATTGTCATTATTATTATTATTATTATATTATCGGAGACGAGGAAAACAAATATAGAGAACAGAATAGGCTTGAGGAGGAAGTCAGATTCCAGGCATAAAGAACTGAAATTACAAAATCGCTCTCCCTCTCCCTTCTTTGCTTTTGCTTTACTAATCCTTATTGTTTCTGATTGAACTTTGGTTAATCTTTACTAAGTTAATGGATCTCAACGCTCCTCACTCCATGGGTACTACTATCATCGGCGTCACCTATAACGGTGGCGTGGTACTCGGTGCTGACTCTCGCACCAGCACTGGTAAATATTTAGCTTTCTGTCTTAGATTTGTTATTTTTGCTCATAAAGCTTCGATTGGTTGATTGTCGAAGTATTCTCAATCCAAGTTCAAAAAGAAAAATGTGTGGGTTTTGAGTTTGACGAAATTTTATAAATTTGTGAGGTGCTGCTTTTTTCAGGAATGTATGTTGCTAATAGGGCATCTGACAAAATTACTCAGCTAACTGACAATGTTTACATTTGCCGTTCTGGATCGGTATTATTTTCTCTGTTCTTATTTGTCTCCTAATTCCAATTAATTGAAGATGATTGTTACTACTGTGTTTATTATGAATGCTAATTTCATGCTCGTTTCTTTTGCAGGCTGCAGATTCCCAAATTGTATCTGATTATGTGCGTTACTTTCTTCATCAACACACGTGAGTGCTTTTTCATTTTCTTGTTAATTTTGTCTAGGCATTTACCTATTGTTTGGATCAAGGGTTTTTTAGAGTAAGGTATTGAGTTGTTTGGGGAAGTTTATTTTAAAGGAACGGTTTTAGGCTATCTTTTAGCTATTGATGAATATTCTGTGAGCCATTACTGTTCAACTCATTCGTAGGCAGTAATTAAATGGCATGTGGGGGTGATTGTCAAACTCTACATAATGACCTTTGATGTTACTTTACAATTTTGTTATACGAGGATTTATAGGTTGGATAGTGTTTATACATTTGCGGAGTTGGTGAAGATTGGAATGTTTTACTTCTGTTGGTACTTAGTGTTTTGCTGGAAGTAAATAGTCCATAATGGTATTCTTGTAGTTAGTAATTTTCTGAATAACAAATTACTCTTTTGGACAGAATACAGCTAGGGCAGCCTGCAACTGTCAAAGTTGCTGCGAATCTTGTCAGGCTACTATCTTATAACAATAAGGTTTGTGCTTACTTTACTTTTGATTGAGAGAGAACAGAAGGAAGGGAAAAACTGGGGAGAGGAGGGGATGTTATGGATTTGCTATTTTGGTTTCCTCGTTAAGTTGCTAGGGATCCTTATTCAAAAAGTTCACAATCTTGAGTTTTCCTACTCATGCTTGACCTTCTACAATTTTTGCATTGCAGAACATGCTGGAAACTGGCATAATAGTTGGTGGGTGGGACAAGTACGAGGGTGGTAAAATTTATGGAATTCCTCTTGGTGGGACAATAATAGAGCAGCCTTTTGCTATAGGAGGTATATATTTCCCCCTCTACTCTATGAACGAGGTTTTCACAGAGCCAGGGGATTCTCATGCACCAGGGATGGTGCATCTTAATTTGATGCCGTAGCTTGATTACATTTACTATTACCCGTGCATTTGATTTGATCTAGATTCACCTCTAATTTTTTTTTTTTTTAAATATACCATGTTATTTATAGCCTTTCTCCTTTGATAATGGTTAAATATTTTTTCGGCTTGCAGTTTAGTTCTTGGAGTTGACTTACATATCTATTTGCGCTTGGCTTGTCACTGTGTATTTTTCTAAAAATTTCTTTGAGTATTGGAACAGCTTTGAATTGCTTAATGCTTTAGTGATTAACATCTTGTGATTTTGGGATTCTATTTTTAAATATTAATTGATGCAAATAGAAAATCTTATTACTGCAATGATAATATAATATCAGAACAGTTGAAATAATGATGGGATTTTCAGGATCTGGCTCCAGTTATTTGTATGGATTCTTTGATCAAGCATGGAAAGAAGGAATGACAAAAGATGAAGCTGAGGTATGTAGCTGTCAATGCAAATGGAACAATTATTTAATAACTTGGAACAGATTTTTGATGAACAATTTTGATGTTTGATTGGACTTTATCCCTAGTTTTGACTTGTGAAGTTATATCTATTTGAAACAAAACTGTGTTACTAGGGTTAAGATTGATTGACGGAAGTGCAAATTTAAGATGAAAAATGGATTTTGGTTTTGATAGGACAACTGAGCTACACAAATTCCTCATTTATATGGATAATGGATCTGTGTGCTACTTAGTCAGTAGAGAAGAATATATGTGCAAGAAATAATATCTAAGCATTGATTATAAAAGTAACTTGGATGCGTGGCAGCAATTAGTTGTGAAGGCAGTTTCCCTGGCAATCGCAAGAGATGGCGCTAGCGGTGGTGTTGTGCGCACTGTCATTGTAAGTTTTTCAGGAGTAAGCAATGTAGATATTTCTCATATTCAAAGCTCAAAAAATGATCTAGAACTCTTTTGGTCTATGATGTGGTGTTTTTGCAGATTAATTCAGAGGGAGTGACAAGAAACTACTATCCTGGCGACACACTTCCGCTGTGGCATGAAGAGTTAGAGCCTCAGAATTCACTATTGGATATGCTTAATACCTCTAGTCCTGAGCCAATGAACATATGATGACTTGAAAGATAGACATGGCTTGCCATATTTTAGCATTTACGTCACTGGCTGTCCTGCTACATTTCATTTTCTTCTTCTATTAAATAGGACTATTTGTATGTCTTGGAAAGAGACTCTTGTATTTGTTCAACTTGCAACTTAAAGATGCTATGTATTTCAGACCTTGGATTTGGTTATTTTTACCACTTGATTATTAACTGGCCATGGCACCAAGGCAACTCTAGCAAATGAGTCGGTGGAATTACCAATATTTTTGGAGTCAGCCATTCTGTCCTGCTACATTTCATTTTCTTCTTCTATTAAATAGGACTATTTGTATGTCTTGGAAAGAGACTCTTGTATTTGTTCAACTTGCAACTTAAAGATGCTATGTATTTCAGACCTTGGATTTGGTTATTTTTACCACTTGATTATTAACTGGCCATGGCACCAAGGCAACTCTAGCAAATGAGTCGGTGGAATTACCAATATTTTTGGAGTCAGCCATTTTGGGCCTATTTAAAGGTGGATCTGGATCCAGTGGGTCCATCCGGTCGGTCTACATTTGATCTTCCGCCTGGGCTCTTGTTGTTTATTATCGTAATATCACAGTTTAACAAGCTTTAGAACGTTGAATTTCTTACGCCAATAAAATTAAAACATAAAATTTTTCTAAAAAAGCAAACTTTTACGGATTGAGATTAGGTTCCGTTTGGAAAATAATTTATCTTTCAAAAATATTTTTTTAATTATAGGCCATATTTTTTTTTATAATTATAAAAAATTTAGTATTAAACATAAAAATAATAAATTTTTATAGTCGCCTGTCTAAACCAACTAGGCATGTATACATATACATATACATACAATACATACATATATATATATATATCGTAGAGTTAGATTGGATGTTGAGAAAATAAATGTGGCGGGTTATGGTTGGTGCAGTAGCGATAACAGATTTTTTTTTTAACCGCAAATTCATTTATTTATATTTGTATTATATTATAAGTGGAACAATTAAATGGTTAGCGTGGTTATCTACAGTAGATAGAAAGTTGGAGACGATGAGTTCGGCTTCAGCAATGGCAGGCGTCAGTGAGTTTCACAAAGTGTTCGTGTACGGAAGCCTCCTAGCTGACGATGTCGTTCGAGTCCTGTTGAACCGCATCCCTCAATCCTCCACCGCCATCCTAAACGGCTTGTCTGTTTTCGCTTTTCATTTGATAATATATTCCGATCGGTGCTTGTTGTTTTTCGTTTCTTGGATTTGATTTTTTCTTTTTCACTGAATAAGGAATATATTTTGCAGTCATAGGTTTAGCATAAGAGGCTGTGTTTATCCTGCCATTTTACCTGTCCCCAAGCAGCAAGTTATCGGCAAGGTCTTTCCAATTAATTCTTCTTTTTGTGTGTATTTTCTTTTTCTTTCTTTTTTTTATTATTTATTTAAATAAAAATAAAGTTGAGCGCAGGTCCTCTTTGGCATCACTGATCCTGAATTAGATATTTTAGATACGTTCGAGGACGTTGAGTATCGAAGGACAATGGTTGAGGTTTCCTTGATGGTATGGGCGACTTTCTCTTCTAAAATCCTTATCCTTCTATTTCTATAAGCTCAGCTATGTTTGCATATATTCTGCAAATAATCAATGTTTCTGTTTTTGTTTCTCCCGACACATTGAGAGACTTTCTTTCCATGTATGGAGAGTTCCTATTTTATGTGTGTTGAGCTAGCTTTTGGGGTTAGTTAGGTCCATGGTCATTTTCTTCACATGGTATCAGAGAGCCCATGCCCCATATGTTCTTGCCTGTGCATGACCATCATCTACCTAATTGGATGTTCTAATGATACTATGCAGGATAATACTGAGAAATTACAAGCATATGCTTATGTCTGGTGCGACAAAGATGATCCCAACTTGTTTGGAGAATGGGATTTCGAGGTAAACTTGTTGTCTTCTCTTTTGTCTTACGGTATATTTTACTGTAGCAAATAAATGTTTATGACTTCGTTAAGAGATTTTGGTGTTTTATTTTATTCCATTCTTTGTTCCTTCCTTACATACTGATCTTTCGTGATGAATAAAGGAATGGAAAAGAACGCACATGAATGATTTTCTCAAGATGACCACTGGATTTATGGAAGAACTAGAGCTGCCCGAATCAAAGCCTAGAGTAGCCACTTATGAATCCTTCTTTCAGCCAGATGGCAACCCTTCCTCTACGCCTTGATGGTGTCCTCAACATCTGAAACATGTTATTCTACTTTTTAACATTCAATTGTTTCAAGGGCAAAAACACGTCTATTTAGAAGGTTCATGATGTGTCATTTGTCCATTATAATGCTTATTATGTTTATTTCTAGTAATTCACAGGCTTTACAAGATCTGTTTCCCATATGATTAAAATTACGCAAAAGAACCGCTGTTTCTTACTAGTTCACGAGATCCAAATCCCAAAATAAATGATAAGATTTAGAGGTCATTTGGCTCGGCAGAATTTAGAATTTTTTAAAGTTGTGACCTCAATTTCACCACTTTGAAAGAGAAATCCCACCTTTGGGTGGAATTTTGCAATTCCATCATTTTGTCTCCTCCTCCAGATATGAACATGGACAGATTTGCTTGATGTTCATTGACCATGCTTGTTCAAGGCAACCCATTTCCAAATAAAACTGTAACAACGGCAACAGAGCATTCAGGTTAGGACCAATTCTGGCCCGCGCAAGCAGTCAGTAGAAATACATACTTTGATCATTAGAGTAAACGCCAGTTGTCCCCTCGTATTGTTTATCAACGTCCATAGATGCAAAACATTATGTTGTTTTGGGTATCATGTTTCAGTTGTCACCATTAGATTTAAATAGTAGGTGAGGTCATCATTAAAAAAACAATTATTAATACAAGGATGGCTAAGCGCAGAGATGTTTTCAAGATATCGCAAATTCACTAGCAAAATTCATATTATTATTCAGGCCGAGTGCGTATTATTATTTACTAGATCAATGACGGCAACTTCACTATAAAATTAAATGATGAACCAGAACTGTCAATGCAATAAATAATAATCTAGTTTAAAATGATGTACGCCGGCGAATTCTCAGATACCCGAACATTGCTGCCCCTGGCGATGAGCCCTCAAAAATAAATGGCAAATAGCCCGTTGCGCCTTTGTACCTCTGCTGAATCTGGATGACCAAAACACAAGCATTAACAATGGCAAAGAATGCGAAGAACATAAAATTTCCCTCAAAAAGGAAGAAGAAATAGAAACATGACAAGTTCTAAATTTCAAACGGTAAATTTGGGAAATAGAATAAGGCAAGCTGGGCAACGGAAATTATCATCACGAAAATTGCACTGAGATTATGGAAAATAACAAATTCAAGTGCAACAAGTTTTCAGCTTATTTTATGCATGAATGCAAGCAAAAGAGAATTTGGCAACCATGTTGTAAATTTGTGACACCCAAGGGAAAAGGCTCTAAAGCCCCTACTCCTATTATTTTTGAATTAACAGGCAAGGGATGAGTGCATCTTTCCCCTTACTAATTAAGCAAGGTTGTAATCGTAATTGCCCTTGATTTCATGAGTTGATTAGTTCATGAGTGCATCCAGCAAATGCTAAATCCACCCCTCTCAATAGAACTCGTAAACTTTGGAAAAAAACAAAAGAAACTTACCTCAAAAATTTGTTGGCTGCTACGTAGACAGTTCCTACCAATTACACACACTGTCCCACCAGAACCCCCACCAGTTATTTTTGCCCCATATAATGTCCCATCTTCAGATTTGGAGGATTTACAATGTTGCATTTCTTGTACCAGTCGCACAAGTCTGTCTGTCCCATCAGAGCCAAGTCCACAAGCACCGTAGCTGTAGTGACACTGAAACAGGTTGTATATCAGTTGCTACATCCCTTTTTGTAGTTCCGTACAGGCATTTATCATGCTCCAACCATTGCAAAAGCTTTTTGATTTTAAGTTAGAAATAGCGTGTGAAATCCAAATCAATGGTAAGAGAGTTAAGAATGTAGTGAGCATGTATTGGCAAAAAATACGATATCTGCTGAAGTATCAGAACTGTATCAAGATTACATGGATGTTCATTTATACTTTGCCAATAGTATTTACTAGGGTCCATCAGCCAATTCATTCACTCCTATAAAGAAGAGGTATTCCCATTGTTCAAAAAAAAAGTTGCCTCCAAGAAAAACAATGGTAAAGATATTTGTGAATTTGGTTCTTCCTTCTAAAGATAAATAATAATCAGGAATCATTTTCTTCCTATTGAGTAAATCATATATCTCTATAATTCAACAATAGCAACTAAAATGCAATCATTTGCACCACATTATTTCCATGAAGGAAATCTGCCTTATCAGAGAATTCGGGAGTAATTAAAATTCAACAGTTGACTCCAATAATCCATCAAAAACAGAACTTTGTATGTACCTGATACAAGAGTTCCCCAAGAGATGTAAGCTGCTCATCTGAAGTTGCGGATGATAACAATGCTTTGAAGGCCTAACATTAATTACCAAAATTCTCAATTTAGACAGTCTCTTGTGAACTAAATAAAATGTCTCAGAAGTTGTTCAGGTTCTTGTTATTATTATGAACAGTAGATCATATGAATCCATTAGCACTGACCTTGACCCTGAAGTTTTCATAGATAGGATGTTTAGCAGGTGCTCTCACCCCATATGTGTGCTTTTGATCAATTACTGTGACAGGATCATTGTGATCAACATATTTCTCCAAAAATACCTCACCAGGTATGGAATCAGGAAGCACCTTAGCATAAAGAGCTTCATATCTGTAAAATGAGATTTGCATGAAAAATTAAAAGGAAAGTAAAAACATTTAACATGACTCAAAAGCTTCATATCCATGGAATATACCTAATCTCTATAAAAGAGATTTTGTCAGCAGGAGCATGAAATCACAATAAGAAGGTAAGTTATTGTTTTCTATGTTGTAAACCAGTTTTTAAGAAAGTGTAAGGAATTATTTTAAAGAAAAATTGTAATACAGCATTTAAAACAGCTTCATGAAGTAAGGATTATAACAATACCAAACAACTAGTAAAAGTAGTTTTGTAAGACATATTGCCAACTAGAAGCAAGCAACACCAAGTTATAATCAATAGTGACCATTGATTAATTAACGACAATAACAAATCAATAGTGAGCCTTACCTGTGTGGTGACAAGTTGCACAAATAATCTAATGAAGCCTCAGCTTTGAGCAGTTCAACACCATCCTCCAACTCATCAAGGATTGATCCACTAACACCGGGCAATGACCTACCCAAAATAGCAGATGCCATAGACTTTATCATCGTTCGACCCATGAAGGCACCAATTCTTACAGATCCATAGTCTGCACCGCCAACACTATCAAAAGTAGAATAATCAACTAAGAGTTGGAAATTCTAAAGGATAAAGATAGAATGCTTGGTTGAAAAGGATTACTGTAACAAATAGAAGTTCCACAAGAGTAGCATAGCAATTAAACTTAAAGAAGGATATTTTGACTTGTAATGGCCATCTGAATAATTTGAATAAGGATCACGAAATGTAAATGCATTAATGAACATTCAAAAGGCCAGGTTTCAGTTTTCATAGTGCCAGAATTCAATGTCCACATAATAAAACCTGTATGCAACAAATATACCATGCAAAAAGAGAGCAAAGCCCACAACAGGGGGGTTGAGGTGGTAGAGTATAGTTTTATTTAAGGAAAGAGAGGACCACATTGGATCCTCTAATAAAAAAGCATCCAGTAAGAACAAGTGAATATTGATCTCTGCCATATTCCTTAGTTTGAAGATGGAATCCATTGGATGGCACAACCACAGAAGAAATGAAAATAATGCATTAAAAGATCACTATCACTTACCTGTGCCTTATCCCTGAATCAATTCCCCAGAATCGGATATGGCTAGGAATTTCTACAAGACCTATTACCTCAGCAGGCTACAAAAAAAAAAAAAAAAAAAAAAAAAAAAAAAAAAAAAGTTTGAAGATGGAATCCATTGGATGGGCCACAACCACAGCGAAGAAAATGAAAAATAATGCAATTAAAAGAATCACTATGCACTTCACCTGTGCCTTAGCCTGAATCAATTCCCCAGAATGCGGATATGGCTAGGCAGATTTCTAACAAGACCTATTACCCTCAGCAGGCTACAACAAAAAAGGAGAAAAAAAAAAAAAAAAAAAAAAAAAGAAGACTGTTGGCCATTGGTCTCAATCTAAAAAAAAAAAAAAAAAAAAAAAAAAAAAAAAAAAAGAAGACTGTTGGCATTGTCTCTCAATCTTTAAAGCAAATTTCAGTGGCACTAATTCTACATACCTGGCAAACCATTGCAAGGAGTTTATTGGCTTCACCACATACTGAAGTCATCTGGTCCATCACACCACATGGAGCTCCAACTATGTGATTCTCCACCTATATAATGGTCAATAAGAATTAAGAGATCCAACTAATTTTCATAACTTCAAAAGGAAATTCTGATTGGTGAAAATTTTCAATTAGAATGATGTATCAATTTCAAACCTTCTGGCAGAGTAAAGCCATATCTCTTGGGCTGATGCTTAATCCTGAGAAGATAGAAGATGGTTGGAGTTAACAATTTGCCAAAGATAGACTTACATGTACTCGTACCAAATCACTCTTCCAATCAAAATAGAATACGACTTCAAACAGTATTCTCCCTAAATTACAAAGATTCAATCTAAAGTCATATAAGCATAAGTCTTGAAATATGCAAATTGCTAGACACAAGAACAAGCAAGCAAAATATTTTCCTAAAAAAATTGCATATAAGTTCAGGAAGATTGCTACAAAATAGCATTTTAACATCAGCTTGTAAAAACTACATTCATGTTGGAAGAAAGATAATTAATTATTCAAACCAATTTAGTATGTTCGACCATCAGCAAACTTCCAAATGTGCTAAAAAAAATATAAATTTCACCATGAGAAGAACTTTGCCACTGAGAGAACTCCAATTAAAATAGTACCTAGGAAAATGGCAGAAGATATTGATATTTCCTGATATAGATGTGAAACTAAATATGTTGCCCCTAGCTGGAACTTTTTATGTTCTAACCTTCTTTAGTTAAGCATCCATCATCTCGTAGTGCCCATTTGAAAATCTTAAATTTATTAGAAGATCAATAGAATAATAATAGTTTGCATAAAGCATTATGAAATTAGAATAATAATCACCATGAGCAGCAGCTATAGCAGACATGCTGGCTACCTCCACAGAGGCAGAAGAAGATACACCTTTGCCTTCTGGAACTGCAGAAGAAACCTGTATTTTGTACATGAGAAATTATGTAAACAATCGCCTGAATACGTATCATTAAGTATAAAAAGCACAGATGATTGATTAAATAAAAGGGAATAACGCATTGAACAGTAGGTAACTGAACGCCTCCGAATATTATCACATGCTTATAGGACAAAGCATCTGATCAACATATATTTAGTGAAAAATATCTGACCTGCATCTACTGTTTTGCACCAGGAAATACATGAAAGTTCAATTAATAAATGAGGAAAAAATGGAAATACAGCAATAACTTACCTCATTCTAGGAAATTGTCTATGCAAAGAATAACAAATTATGATTATATACTTGTGCGCTTATATGTTTTTGCAGCCATATACCTTTTTTGCAGTAACTTAGTTTGTTACTGATACAATGACACCAAAGTTTTCTATTTTTTTGAACAAGATCCAAATTTATCATATATCCACCATGTGTCCTGCTATGCCGAGGACATGAGCGAAAGTAGAATTAATGTTTTCATTGAAATGAAGTTGCTTCCTAATCTCCAGGAATGCAAAATTCATATAAGACCAAATTTAATTTTCCAGGTAAGCAAAAACAGCACCATCCTCTTGTGAAAAATAGAACTAATGTTGTTTCCAAAAAACAACTTATTGTGATTCTTATGTGAAAAATTATAATGTTTATATATATGTTCTAGTATATTTGGGGACTGACTTTTCCATGTGAACCTGTACCTCTAAAATATTGTAGGAAATAACATATATATTTAAGATGAAATAGGAGGAAAATCACCATATATAAACCAGCACTTATATTCCAGCAGCAGTCAGAAACTCATGAACATATTCTAGAGATGAAAGAATTTATACCAGCATGCTAATACTATCTTCAAAGCAAACTCCAAGCTCCGTCATCAAAACAAGAATTGACCCTGCAACATAAGCCGCCCACCTAAAGAAGAAACTAGATGAGTAAAATATAAAGTAATACTTGCATATGAAATGGGATAGAACAGTGAAAAAGAAAAATGAAAATGTAAGTAAGACTTGTATATAATACAAAAAAAAAAAATAATGACCTACTTTTGTGATGGATCTTGGGCAAAATATTTCCTTGCTTTCTCATATGACATTGGCTTGTCCCCATCCATGAAATCAGATAAGTCCATGTCAAAAGTTGGTCCACGATTGCTCAACTCTGAACCATATGACACCTGATAAACCAAAATGGAAAAATTATAGATAAATATCCATCTGATTACTTATGACACCCGTTGGTATGCAATTCTTTTGTTTCATCATTAGAAAATGGAAATACTAGCAATTAAAATTTCAGTATTTACTATTTGCAGAACAGGAGTGGGTCCTTGTCCTTTAGCATTTTGCCGGGCCTGGGCATGTTTCCATAGCCTGTGTTTACTTGGATGATTCCTTTGAACAGCAACATGGCAAGCTTCTCTTATAGGCATCTGTGAGAAAGACAATAGAATGATAAAACCACCAGAAGGGGGGAGGGGAGACTTGTCAATAAAATACACTTTTAAAAGAGATGAAGAGAAAACCCGCTTGTTAAGATTGTATATGATGTGAAGGAGCCAACAAATTTTCCAAAAATTCACATTAAGAAAGACAAAAGGTGCAGAAGTACTTTACTGGAATCTCAAAAAGATAAATCCAACCTGCAAGACAAGACTTCCTGAATAATCAGCAATACCTCCCATCACATCCAGCCTTCCAGGTGCTCTTGCCACAAAGATATCTTCCTGTACAAAAATAGCATATGCACACTGAAACCACTACCTAATTTTCAATCTAGCAAACAAACTCTAGTTGTTAAATAACAAAAAGTATCATTATAAACAAATGAAAAGGTGATGATAAAAGAAGCAGGCATTCAAGGTGCAGTAAAAGTAGATTGAAATCAAATAGCCCACAAAATGCCAACCTTGAGAACAAACATCGAAGCACAAAGACTGAAAAATTGACAAGCAACAACATCTAATTGAGATGATAAATACCTCCCAATTAAAGAGTCCGGCAGCAGCCTTATGCTCCCGCATCTTCCGTTTCTCAGTGTTCTTTTCAGATTCATTTACAGAATCTAGCTCTGCTAAGCTCTGTAAGAAAATCATGGTATCTGAAAGACCATGAATATCTCCATGAAGAATATCAAAGCCTTCACTGCATCTAGGAAAAGTCATAGAAAGATATTATCAAAATATGCAATTGAATCTATCATCAAATGAAAGACTGCATATGGAGGAAAAGAGGAAACTCACGTGCTTGTTGATCGTCCATTCTCATATATTTGGACAACTGGTGACCCAGTAGACTTACTAAGTTCATTCTCAGCATTTGCATACCATTCAGGAATGCTGATATCTCGTCCAGGAACCCTTTGTAATTGATATCCAAGAACTATGGCATCTCGCAATCTCCTTGCCCCACTTAACTAGATTGTAGCAATATAAAAATAAAACATGGGAAGACTTCTTAGTCAACACAATCAAATGTAAGGCATCCAAAATTTGCTTAAAAATAAAATTTTACCATGTTTGACCACTTATACGTGGACTTTAAAATGTATCCCCAGAATATATTCTGGTTTTTGATCAGTTGATAATACAAAGGCAAGTTTGGAAGGTATCATTAGAATTAAAATGCAGACTGGAAAGGTCAGAGCTTTGATTTAATGAGGCAAAAACCAATGAACTATTTTCCAGATAGCATAGTCCTACATGAAGTTCAATAATCTATTGTTCATGTAACATGAGTTTCCTCTTATTTTAGGTTGTAATCACTTTCTCGAACTCTCGATACAATTTATTCTTCATGGCTGCTGAACTGTGAGCAAAAAGGTTTCATGATGGAAGATATAGCGTACCAATTATTTACAAATAGTTATTGGATGCTCAGCTGAAACCACTAGGATACTATTATCTAGCACAATAATATGGAGGGTATGGGCTTAACTTCCAGTATCTACGACACCAAAAAAATTAGAAAATTTGTATAAATTGTCCCAATAGGGACTAAGACCTTCAGCCTAAAAATTTCTCTTCATCACACTTTGTCACTGAAATTAAGAGGGGAAACGCCTTAGACTCAATCATAGTGATCAAAACAGCATCAAAACTTCAGTTACCTTGTCTGAAGTGTAGTTTTTCCCAATAGCTGTCTCCTGTAAGATGTGAGCTGCAACCTACAGTCAAAATAGAAGAGAGACCAAACTCAAAGATGAATGGAAACTTGGACGCATACTTCTAAGAAATAAAGTGTTGGACAATCATGGAACCAACGAAAGAAAATGATACCTCGCCACCATTAATGCCTCCCTCATAGCATGGTTTCAAACTAATTGCACGTTCAAGATAGGGTTTCCAATGACCAGTGAGTAAATCTCTCCTAATCATCTCAACTCCACTCTGATAATACTGTTTCCAAAAATCACATCTTGCCAATATCAGAACCATGTGAATTACAAGAGAGAAGTGAAACAGCAAAGAAAGAAGACATCAATCATATAAGCAAGAAATAAATTGCACCTCAAGCATATTTCTCAAAAAGGGTTCTTCATTGAAATAATCTCTTCGTACAAATACAAAAGGTAACTTGAATGCCAGGGCTTCACTGACTGTACCATATCCAATTTTTCCTGAAATAACAGAAATCCCATTAATTTACTTATGTTGTTATTTGACCTGGTCAGATATTGACTTTTTCTTTTTTTTACAGACCAAGCATACAGTCAGATGCTGCAATAAGGTCAGGTGTATAAGCATCTTTTGCAAGCTTTATGAAATTTGGTGGAAGCTCCTGGCTGTCAGAAGCACCACAAACCTGGATCAAAAAATAATATGTGCCATTAACAAATATCATGTAAATACACTCTGCTTAGTAAAAAATTTAAGGACTTTTCTACAAAGCTTACCAGGCACAGCCAACCAGAAGGTAAGTACTCCTCCTTCAACTTCCAGCCAGATGGCTGCATGTAAGAGGAAAAGATTTGGAGTTCAAAAATAGAAAGAAGTGAACTCATCTAACCAATGTAACAGGCTTCGAGGAGGACAAAAATTACAATTAGAAAATTTATCAGATTAAGAAAATGGGTCAAACACAAGATTAGTATCTTCACCTGCCCACCGAAATTAAGGATAACTAGCTTCACATCATCAGTTACACCAAGTTCCTTCCTTACCTACAGAATGAAATATGGAGAACTACATCAAAAATTAATGATAGATGACAGAATGGCTTCAAGAGTGCTCCTGCCTCCAAACCTCCATGCGGGATTTGTGCAGCCTCCTCACAACAAGAGGTACGTCAATAACATCTCGAAAAGCAGGCACTGCAAAGAGATGCATCAAATTAACAACTGGACACCACTCCATAAATATTCGCAGCATCAAATAGAGAACTCATAAGGGAAAATAAAAGAGGCCCTTCTATTGCGGTTGTGAAGGAAGAAACATACTTGGGCAATATCCTGGGAGGCGTATTAGGAACTCACAATGAGAATAATCCTCGGCTATCTGTACCAATTTTCAACAGCACAAACAATTTCACTGCAGTTGCAAATAACTCACTGACAACAAATAATCAAACCAGAAGATGAATATTGAATTTCAAAAAGCAAATGTTCAAGGACTTGAAATCCTCCTCTGTGAGGTGTCTCAATTTTCAGATGGTAAAAATTTTTGGTTTTTTCAGATGAATATTGCTTCCTGCATTCCCATGTGTGAATCTTTTGTAAACTTGAAAGCTGGAATCTGGATTATCATCAGTTAAAGAGCTAAAAGTTGCATATTAACAACCATAATAGATAGTAAACCAGGAGGCAGACCTTAACTCCAAAAAGCAAAGGTTTAAGGACCAGCACAATCACTTCAAATTTCATATAAGCCAGCTTAGTGTCCTCATATAAATAGTTGTCGGTAACTATTCCAAGAGACATTGCATGAAAATGGCTATATGGAGCATATCAAGAGACTTCTGCAATCAAGTGGCTTCTTTTGGAAATTCGCTTAAATTCCATACCATCGTTGCAAATAGTGAACGGGACGGGATATGATATTTAAGGATGAAGATAAGGTGGCTATGGGAAAATCTAAGCTTGCTTCATCTCATAAGACCCTTTACCTGTCCTTACCCTCTCAGCTACTATTACACAGAAAGAACAATAAGCTAGCCATATAAAAATATGTGCAGATGGTGTACGTGTCTATTAAAATAAAAATATGATAATATGTGGGGCTGGTAATTAAAGATATTTGGGAGAGTATGGCATTGGTTCCTACCATCACCATGGACAGCTCTTGGTCTTGGCTAGGCAAAGGTATTAGCTAGGATGTGGAAATTTGCCATCTGATACTGATATTTAGAAAAATGGCCAGGCCAGATAAAACGCAATAAGGCATAATTAAGTATCAGAAAGGATAACTGTGACAAAGAAGAGTGTAAAATCATTTTGGACAATGGACAATCACAAGTCCACGAAAATAAATAATTATCAATAAAAAGAGAGGATAGATCACCTGCCACACTATTGAACGATGATGATATCCAGCAGCCATCACATACTCTGCATAGATGAAATCCCAACTGCAACCATAAACCAGCAAGAGGGAAGTAATTGTTCAAGTAGAACTTCAAACAAGAGAGAGAAATAATTTCTGTCCGGCCACTGAACAATTCAAAACTCATATGATACCTGAAGTTTGTGACACAAACAGATCGAATTCCAGCATCTGCTGCTGCACGGCATGCAACAGGAACTACATCTGACACCTGTTGTTATATTAGCAGCAATTGTGATATGATTGTCAACAATTCATTTGAATTTGGCAATTTTCAAATTCTAAGTGTTACTGCGCATTGGAATGAATAAGAGAAGAGGCATAAAAATACCACTAAGTCAGCTTTGATAGAATTTAGCCACTCTATTTCTGTTGCCAAAATAGACTCCCGAGGTTTTACTGCTGTCTCTGAATACTAGCACATTCCAGAAAAGGAAATCAGGAGAAAATAGCAAAAATAAATAACAAGAAGGAAATGCCGACATGGATGACTTGTGCACCTTAGTGTCATTGAGTGCTAAATTTTTAACTGGTGATATGAAAAAAATTATGGCCACAAAAAGAAGCAACGAACACTGAAATACTTACCTTCTCTAACGAAGCAAGACGATCCACTGTTAATGCATCTGCCTGAACAGCTCCGCAGTCCAGTAGCACCTAGAGAATTTCAGAAATGAAAATTATTAGAAGCAACAGATATAATAAGCTAATATCACATTCATCGATAAATGACCAAAATAAATTGCATTGCAATTACCTTGCGGATGAAGAGTCGAGGGGACTGTATCTCGGAGGTGAACACAAAGTCGGGTGCACCGGTAACCACGTGCACATCATGCCCAGCAAGAATTAAGTTCCTCACCACCTATTTAAAGTGGCAATTAATTAATTAATTCTCTTAGTATACAATTAAACAAAAACATAAGAGAATGATTCAGTCATTCAGATACAACCACAAGGACAAGCTCAAGAGCAATCATCAATTCATCATTCACCAGAAAGCCTAGTCATTCTGATCGGATATGATCTCAAGTTTTCCACATAGAAAAAAGAAATAGAACAAAGCAAAAGATTTGATAAAGTGAAAAAAAGGCAACCTCTACGACCCGAGTGGCATGGCCAAAACCATGGCCAGTGACATAATAAGCGAAGACAAGGTGCTTCCTCGAAGCTGATACTCCTCCGTTCTCCTCAATTCTCATTTTCGGTTTCACTTAGTCTTCAGAATCCAATGCACACGGAAGTGCTGCAGCCAGATTCTGTTTTTACTTAAATTCAAAATATAAACAGGGACGAAATACGAATAACAATTTAAGCAGAACGAATTTAAAGAGAGCAGAGGTGGGATGATTGAGAAATTATTCGAACATGTTTAAGCTATCATATTATCTAACAACTTGATTGATCAAATTTTGTTTCTTTCCTTTTATAACCTTGCCACTACGTGAGGAATAAAATATTAAAAACATAAAGATGAAAAATATAAAATAATTTTTTTACGAATGGAGAAAATAAGAGAGACAATAATTTTTAAAATAGTTAAAATTATAAATTTAATCTTTATTTTTTCCTAATAAATTAATGAAAATAATAATTTTAATTATTTTCCATCAATTATTTTTTAAAATTAAAGAGATAATGATGGAGAAAGAAAATTTATTTATTTTCCTTGTCAATTTTCGTTTCTTTCATATTTTATCCGGATCCAAATTTATACTGCATGTCCCACATTTTTCCTTTTAAGTCCCTGGATATTCGCTGTCCCTTTAGTTCCTTTCCTGTGCTGACTAGACGGATGGCGATGATCATAAATTATCGTTGACTCGATCACGCTTTTAGATAAGTACAACTACCGTTCTTATTGTTAGTAATTTTCTTTTTCAAATTACCATACCTTATCGATACGATAGTTAGTTGGATTTTTTTTTTTTTTTTTCGTTTTCTGAAGGAAAAGTTTGTTTGGAATTTTTTCAATTGATAGTTATTATATATATATCTTGATACGATAGTTAGTTAAGTTTGTTTTGATTTTTTTTGCTTTTTTAAGGGAAAAATTTGTTTGGATTTTTTTTTTCAATTGCGTTTGTTGGGGAAATCTAGATATATTATTTTTCACATAAAAATATTCATACACTTTAAATGCTTAAAAAGATAATGCGAGAGAAAACAATTACGATGGTTACAAATAGGATCCAAAAATTATATGAAAGGAAAAAAAAAGTTAAATAGAATAATATATCTTCAGACAGTTATCATACTTATATATTTGTATTAGTATTTTTCAATTATTTGATAACGAGATATATTGTGAGAAAAAAAATTGATTTTGATATCACCCTTCTTGGTCTTATCATTTTAAACATTATTTTTGTTTTCAATGTTTGTTTGATTCCATTCAATGTTTGAACGTAAAATCTCATAAGTCTAATTAAAGACATTTCTGATACTACTAAGCCATTGACTAAAGTTTAGCCAAATCCATAATATAAATAATGAGCTAGATATGGACACATTGGTAATTGTATTCAAATTATTATTTTGATGGATGGAGCCTGTTATTTCATTCATATACATATTAATATTAATCCATTGAATCCAAATCATTAAAATTTCTAATATCATTGTAATTATAGAATCAAAATCTAAAAGTTTAAATAAATAGCATACAAGTACACTGTACATTACATTATTTGATAATAGTAATTGTTGTTCAAGAAAATTATCCTACAGTTAATAAAATTTGGTTAAACAATTATTTAATTTGGATTATGAGATGGTAAGACATGAGTTAACTTTTCTGACATAAGATCCAAATCTAAGAAGGCGTGACCAACACTAAAGCACAAGTAAGCATAAGCTACGTAATTCGTTAACAAGCTTAAAATATAAAAATAATTATTTATTACATTGTACCATATCAATTAATAAATACATCCAAACCTGTAAGAAATCAAATCCCTTAGCCACCCTCACATCAAATAATTAAACTCTTCAACTCTATTATTCTATTACAAAAAACACGGTAAACGTTGCTTTATTACAATAAATTGATCGCTGTTTCCTCTGATTTATCAATACGAAGCAAACGATGCTACCCATCGCGTCCCTTGAGCGAGGGAAGGATTTGGTGTGGGCTGGGCCGGGCTGGGCAGTTTTGACTTTAATACTGTTCCATTGTTGGGTCTGGGTAATGCTTTAGGCTCATTAGAATCATTATATTGGGCCTCTTATTGAGTGTAAAAAAATAATAGGATACTTGAGGGCAAATTGGTTATTCAATCGCTTCAACTGCTAGTCTGTGTGTGTATATATATAGCTGCTTAGCATAAGAACCAATTAGGGTTAGGGCAGGCGAGGCCGCACGCTTAGATCGGGGAATGAATGAAGTGCAAATGGGTAGAATACTAATGGATTGATCTTAGGTTTATTGATTTTGTCTATCGATAGATTCTTGTTTGGAGATGAATTTACGGGGCTGGAGTTTGGCTCTTTGGCTGCTTACTGGTGCCATAGAGATGAATGCAGCTTCCTATATCAGTCTTCTCAACCATTCATCAATATTTCGCTATGAATTTTTTTCTTTTTCTGGCGGATTTGTTTTGTGAGGTTGATACATGTTACTGATCTTTTAAGTATCGGATATTTTAATCCTTTAAACATCACCTTTTTTTTTTTTTCTGGTGGATTTCCCCTTTTTTTGAAAAAAAAAAATTAAAATTAAACATCGAGCAGTATTTCAGGCAACCTCTTTGCAGAAAATTCAATGGCGAAGAAGGTGTTAAACTGCTCGTATATTGAATGGCTTTTGCTCTTCAGACTTGCTGAGATTTTTCATTGAAGCCGGTCTAGTAAGCCTTGGCACATTTTACTACTGTACCATCACCTTTCCTTTCCACTTGAAATTGCTTTCATAATGCACAATTGTGAATGGATTGTGATGCCTAACTATAATTAGTTGGATTAACGGCATACATTCTCTATGGAGAATTTGGTGATATAGATTTGGACTGTAAAATTGAAAAATCATAGGAATCTATCACCGGTTGTATGTTTTGGAAGGCATTGTAAATCATCGTCCAGCTATCCCTACATTTGGACGGTTTGATTACCCCGAATCGATTCAGAATTCACATTGAAGGAAATTGAGGTAAGCCGGCAGAGTTGAGAACTAACTTCCAAGGAGCGATGCCCCTCGCATTTGAATCAGAAAGTAATTCACTGCATTTGCCACTCCGCGGGGACTGATATTTTTTTCCATAAAAAAAAAAAAGAAAATATGAATTACAGATTTGAAAGAAATAGCTTGAATGCATAAATCATAGTTTTGAGAGAAATAAGCAAACGTATAAAAAAATTTACACATTGAATATTTTTAAAAAAATTCATTGAATTAATCAACTAAACATTTTTTGGACAATTAGTAGAACAACACCAACATTTTTCGAGTGTTCAAATAGCTCGCTACCAGTATGATAATTTCAATGTAATTTAAATGCCCCAAATTATTTTTCACTTTCAATTTTAAATCAATGGAGTAGTATTGGTCGTTAACGTATTTGGGCCTGTCAAATTTGTGCTATTGGGCCTTTATGTGGGTTTTCTAATTCAATCACTGGAACGACGCAAACGAAAAGTTCGGGCATTGGTCCATTTCATGCCATCCCTAAAACGTGTAGTCGTCTGCTCAAACAAGTTCATCCTTCAAAACTGTGCAGCGTTATCCTATCATCACATAAGTGGCAACTGTTCAGTGATCGATCTTTTTTTCGTATTTTTCTTCTTCAGCTTGCTGTGAAGTAATTTGGGATTCCGAAAGTGATTTGGAGGTTGGACTTCTGTATGCTGTGTCATTTATTGTTATAATCAGGAGAGATGGCAATCTCAGCTTACCCCAGTTTTTATCTATGCAATTGCTCTTCTTCTGCTTCTCCGGCTCCAGGTTACTATATGCTCTTTTGATTGGTAATAATAATAATAATAATCAATTTTTAATATTTGCAATATCATACCCTCACTTCTTTGTTGGAGATTTTCAGGTAGACAATGTAAATACTCCGGCCAAGCGGTGGTAAATAAAAACCATAAATTTAATCCTCTTCCTGAAAACCAAATTCGAAATTCTAAATACTCTTCATTTCATTTCATTTTTTTTTGCATAGAGAGCGTTGCCCACACGGATAATCACAGTGGGAAAGAAGAGGTCCCGTGGGGTACAATTAGTCGTAGATGACTATATCAACAAGCTCAAACCCTATTGCTCTGTCGACGATATTCAAATTCGCTCTAATCCTAAAAGTGCTCGGTATCTGAGTTTCTTTGTCTTTAGCATAACTGGAATCTATATTTCCAATGTGTTACATTTTTTTGTGACTCTGCAATGTTTTGTTTTGTTTTAGTGATGTGAGGGTTCAGGTTGATGATGAAGACATGGCAGCCATGAACCTTATAACTGTTGATGATTGGGTATAGTTTCTTAATGGTCTTTCCATGCCAATTTATTTGTTAAAGTTGAGTTCACTAACTCTTGATTTATGATCATGAAGCACATTCTTTGTTTGTTAAAGGGTCTCAAGAATAACTTCTTGAATCTAAGATGGATTTTGATGTAATCTTTTCTTGTATGAAATGCTTTTTTTTTTTTTTTTTTTTTTTTTTGGTTAGAGTGTTGATGAAGACATGGCAGCATGAACCTAGTATAAATCTGTTTGATGATGGGTTAGTATAGTTCTTTAATTTGGTTCTTTTTTTTTTCCCCAGCCAATTTATTGTTAAAGTTGAGTCACTAACTCTTGATTTAGATCATGAAGACACTTTCTTTGTTTGTTAAAGGTCTCAAGAATGTAAACTTCTTGAATCTAAGGATGGATATTGATGATAATCTATTTCTTGTGATGAAATGCTTTTTTTTTTTTTTTTTTTTTTTTTTGGCTTTATATTTTGCACTTTCTTTTTAATATCGTAAAGCAAGTCTTGGAACTTCTTCAAGACGCAAAAGATGTGGCCCTCATAACATTTCAGTCAGTGCGGTGTCTTAGTTGAAAATAATTGAGAATTGTGTTTTTCGTTTCCCTCTGTTTGTTTTGTTTCTAAGTTATCTAAATATAATATTAATCAATCTGCGGTGATATGTTCTTGCAGATTGTGATTGTTGGATGGAGCAGGGATTTTTTTTTTTTTTTTTTTTTTTTTTTTGGCTTTATATTTTGCACTTCTTTTTAAATCGTAAAGCAAGTTTGGACTTCTTCAAGACAAAAGATGGTTGCCCTCATAACATTTCAGTCAGTGGGTGTCTAGTTGAAAATAATTGAAATTGTAGTTTTTCTTTCCCTTGTTTGTTTGTTTTATTTATTTAAGTATTAATCAATCTGTGAATATTTTTCTTGCAGATTGTGATGTTGGATGAGCAAGGATTAGATATTGGGACTGAGCAGATGGCTGAGTTGGTTGCAGACGCGGGAAACACTGTACGCTGCCTGTTTCTTTTTTCAATTTTCTACAATATTGTGATCCTGATTTCCATTTTGTTAGTTTATTTAGTTTGAATATTTTATTGTTCATTCTTAAAATAAAAAAGGCTCTTCAATG
The DNA here is from genome assembly GCF_014843425.1 of Jatropha curcas. The sequence goes on along the minus strand of NW_023591200.1, from coordinate 1,010,110 downwards.
CAGGGAGCTTCAAGATTATCATTCTGTATTGGTGGACCTTATGGTCATGGACAACGAATTCGGAAACGTGCTAATGTATCAATCAGATTATCCTCCATGGTTTTGAATCATCAGATCGCATTGCTTGTGTTTATTGAGCAACTCTATCGGTAAGAATTTCCTATTGTGCAAGCATATGAATTCTATAACGAAGGTCCATGCTAGTGTTGCAGCTTCATGCGTTTGATATGAATATGCCACATCGTAGTCATTGCTTTGCAACTGGATATTTATATCAACAAAATATTTGCTCGAGGGCAATATGTGATAATGATAGGTCTTCATAGTCAGCTTGGGAAGTTCTGCTTTAGGTGTTTGAAAGTCTCTTCCTAAGGGAGGCTGGACCTTTTGGAATGGTGCCTTCTCAGTTTTGGAGTACAAAACTTAATTTATTTAATTCATCTTGAGCTTAATATTCTGTCTTCACCATATCCAATTTATTGGCTCCACTTAAGTTCGTTGTTGACATAAATTAAATAATGGGCATATTATTGACTGTTATTTTGCTTCTCAGGTCATGGACTATACTTAAAGGACAAAATTATCATCATTAGTTAATTAAGAGCACTGTGAGGGTAAGTCTCTTTGGTCCTGCTGGTGGCAGACGCCAAGCCAGCAGTGGCTCTCTTTCACTCTTTTTCTCTCTGTTTTGTTCCTTTTCTCCCCTTGCTATATATCCTTGATGGGGTTTTTTAGGTAAAGGCATATCAAATTTTGGGATCTGGCCTTCAAATCTGCTCCTCTGCCATTAGGAGACTGGTGCCTTTTTTGGTTGTGTTCTCTCCGGTGACACACGGACACACTGGATTTTGGATTAGAAAGGTTATTTGAGGAGACTCACAGGAAGGCAGTTCAAGGAGGCATGTACATGGATGGGATCTTGATATACATTTGAAGAGAGCTTGAGGGAGGTGATGGCAGCAGACTAGAGCAGCTTTTCTCATCACCATCTAGTTATATCTACTCGAAAATTTCTGTCTTAGGAGTCGTTTGTGACTTTGTTTTATGTTACTTAACCACTTATTGAACCTTCGGCTTATTCATTCAGACAGTAATGAAATAAGTTTGTTTATCTAAATTAAATTAATAAGCTACTTATATGGATTTACAAAGGCTAATTTTTTCTAAATAACAAAAACTACTTTTTAAAACTGATTCATTAAATTACTCTATAGCTTAATAGATGAAAAGACCAAGTTGCCTATTACAATTATGAAGTGAGGCTATATTTACTACTTAATTATTCAACAACCAGCTACTGATATTAATTCTTAATTATTCAGTTCAATAAGCTTTTAATTTAGGTTTAACATTTAAAATTCAGTTAAACAAACTCCTTAAAGATGATTCTAATATCAATAAATCAAGGGTGGATGGTTCACCATGCACATTAATACAAATTATTATGTCTACTCTTACAAACTGGGGTTTGTAATATCTGGATAGGCCTAGAATCATCAAAAGAGGCCGTCGATCAGTAAATTTGTCTCCTCGAATTTCTTGATTTGTGTAAAGCTTAGATTGATATGATAATCTGCAGAAACGGAAAGCCCAACTGTGGTCGTTTTTCTCGTTTGGGAATAATAAGTTTAATAAACACAGAGACAGGAAGGCCCATCATCAACCAAAAGCCCACTTCAGTGTGTCTACTGTTTGCTGGCGGTTTTCTGATGTAAAAGGCAGATACAGCTGTAAAAGTAATCTGATTAACAATGCGTAATACTCGCTGCTGTTTATTTTTATTTTTCAAGTAGCTTTAAGTTCCGAACAATGAAGTTAAAGCGGCAGTAATGGTCTCAAGGCTTTCCACTCCATCGGAGACACCAAAGCGGGGGGGCACCAGCACTGGTAGTGGTACTCTTATTAGCTTTGAATTAACTCTTTGGCCTTTAGATTTTAGGTTTGCTGTGTCTGAAAGTCTCGAGCGATCAATTGCTGGAAAGAACTCTTTTATCCATGTTGAAAGCAGGAGTAGATTTTATAAATTTGTTCAGTTAAAAATGCCTTATAATAATTGACGATGACTGGCTGTTAAGGGCACTAGACGACAGGTTGGACTGGAGCGATGTGGCAGTGCTACGTACTATAGATAGAGTTGGGTGGTACTTCAGTTATTTGTGGTAAATAGGGGGTGTATTCTTGTTCATTGACATTCTCAGATAACTGGAACCGGTGGGAGAAAATAGCAGTTTAAGATTGTAAAAATGGCAATGTTTATGGTAGTAAGTTTGCCCAAGCTTAATTACTTGACGATGATGTTACCATCATTGCCATGGAGGAGCAGGACGAACACCAACTCCACCTCCCTCAGGCATTTCTTGAAGCCTTCGCGCTGTGCTCCTCTGCAGCAGCAACTCCAAGAAGAGCAGGTTTTCATCATCTCTATATCATCGTTTATTGTTGTTATTATTGTTATAAATGGATAAAATATTTCAAGATCAAAACATCTCTGATATTCATAATTATACAATATATCTCTGTTTCTTTTGTTGGACTATCAAGGAGATTTTGACCTAGTCATATATCAACATGTTTACCTTTGCGGACCTCTCGTTATGGAATTTTTGTAATGCTGAGATGCTTTCCTTTTTCCTACATTTTTGAAGCAGATTATCACACAGTCATACTAACTTCCTCCATTTCTAGTGTTTCTCCTTGGTTAAGTTTTGTGTTAGTTTTCATTGTTTTATTTACATTGGACATTGATTCTTCATTCGTGGATATTAATATTAGTGAGAAAACCTTTTGTATTATATTATCTTCTTTCTTTGGATCAGCGAATCCTTTTAAGCTGGTAGTGCACACAGCTGTATTATGATTACTCTGCTATTAATTTCATCGATAGTTGGATAGACATAGCCACTAATGCAATTACAAGGTATGCCTTTGTCCAACAGCCCTGCATTAGGAGGGAATCAATTGCACCGTGTAAAGAATTCTCAAATATGATTGCTTATAATAATGGGTTATGGAAGCTAAACACGAGCTTCTTAATGCCATTGCTCATATATGCTAATCCTGTTCTTACTCTAGTCCAGTTGTTTTGAAGGTTGACTCAGGGATCATGTGTGAACCATGCAATGGAAAAGGATGGTTACTTTGTGATTTCTGCAAAGGACAGAAAACCAATGTGAAAGCTGAAAATAAGCGAATCTACCGGCGATGTCCATCTTGCAGAGCTGTAAGTAATCTGATGATACTAATGTAAATTCTTTGGTTCAACATTGACATTTCCTTCCTCCATTGCTTCACCTGATCAGCCGAAGGGCATTTGTCCTTTATGATCTCTATTTTATAATATACTTATTCTGATTATATGATGCAAATATTTTCCCCTAGCAAACTAATTCTCTGATTTTCTTCTTTCATATTTAAAAGGGGAAACAGTCAAAATATTGGTTGCTGATGGGCCCTTATTTACGCTATCTGTATTTATTAGTGCATGGTCGTAGCCATCTTGCAGTGCAACATGTCTACCATGCTATTGAACTGTGTACAGATGTACCTTAGGTATCTGTAACTTGAGAAGCCAAGTGGCGTAGGATAAAAGGAGGTTAAAACAATGATCCTCATTCTTATGCTTAAAATTTTGTTGCAGATTGGATATATTTTGTGCCCAAAGTGCAGAGTCTTCAAATGTGTTACCTTCCCAAATTATAGTGATGGCGAAGATCCATCTTTATGAACCTGATGACCTCGGTATCATTCAACTGCTCTACTCAGAGTTCACTTGATTGTTCTAAGGAGCTTGTCTAAGGTTCCTGTCTTTTTCATTTATTCTCCCTCAGTAATATTCTTTGAGAAGCCTCTTTGTAATGTTTTATATAAAAGTAATGCAAAAGCTTGCTTTGCTAAATCTTGACCTGTTGTGTATCTTTATGAAAATAAATGAACTACCCTGCATTATTGACTTAGTTGGGATAGTTTCTTTTCTTTCTCTTGTACTGTAGAAAATGGGCCTTGATCAGGAAGCTAGCAGTTGGCACAACCACACATAATTTTGTGATGGGGTTGGGATGCAAATTGGAAGAGGGGGGGGGGGGACTTCACTATTCACAAAAAACAATTATTAAAATAAGCGGCTCCAATTTGTAAAAGATGTATCTTAAGACATGAATGTTGAAAGAAAATCAATTTCATTTTTCTCAGTGCAGTAATATCAGTTTTTGGATATTATGAAGTATAATTCATTAAAAAAATTTTTTATTCATTATGTTGGCAAGGACAATTAAAAATTCTATGTAGTTAATTAATTAGGTGTTGAAAATTCCTTGCACACATTTTGTGTTGAAAATGATCTATAATTGGAAATTAGAAAGATTTATTTATTAAAATTTAAATGAGTTTAACTTTACCTTAAAATTTAAACTTGTACATATATGAAGCTTATTAGGGAGGGCCAGTGAGCTACTATTATGGGGTTGCTCATGGCCCCTTGATGACCAGAATGGCTGCGCTACTAGAGTTTGGTACTTTTTTATAAGAACTTAAGGGATTCCTCATGGCCTGCGGCTGCACTGATGGTGGCCGTTTTTAAGTTTTGGAGGACTCACAGAATTGTTTTAAATTTCTAATCTGTCCTTACACTCATGAATGAAGGTGGCCTTAATTTTGGAATTACCATCTTATTTTTTCTCTGTATAAGCATGTAGATCTGTGTTCATTTTTGTCTTCTACTTTCAGTATATCTGAAGGAATTTTTTTATGAATTACTAGCTTAATGGAACAATTTGATGCGAGTAACAATTTTTTTGACCATATAAGTTAGGATTTGAAATCACAGTTGAGATATGCTAGGTAGTCAAATTGACAAGCTGGGGATGGATTCACAGGCTCTGTCATTTGTAGACATATATGTTGTTGCAGCCATAAGTAATGCATTAATACTTCAGCAAAGTGCTCGTATTACAAGGGGAAAAAAATGAACAATGTAAGTCAAGGCCTTGTTGTACCTAATGTTGACATTTTCTTTGATATCTGCATTAGATGGAGATTAGCATTGTGAAATATGCCCTAATCATTCAACTGCTGTGAAACTTTGTGAATCTTTTGGTTTCAAATAGCCTAATTAAGTTGATGGTTGTTGAATACTCTCTCTTTTCTTATCTAAATTAAGGTTGTTGAATAATCTTGTTCTGAATAATACAACTCATCACGCACACCCTTTGAGGTTCTCTTGCAATATCTTAATATTGATCTCTTCCTTATCATTTCCCCCACCTGTCCATTATTATCTAACAAAGAATCATAATTGAACCTGATACATTGACGAAGGTTATGTAACATCTTAAGATTTGTTTTGTTTATATTATTTCACTTTGATATTCAATCATATATTGTTTCCTCAATGACTTAGCTAGTCATACATGTTTTGCTATTGGATTGAGACAAATGCATACATGATACTGGTTGTTGCATCATATCTCTACATATTAAGATACAGCCTCTTAATAAACCTAAATGCCGGGTTATTCATGAGTCCTTGTTTTATTTGAAATCTCAGTTACTATAATAACTAATGAAAGTGAGTTATGCGTATTATTATGATTAATTTTAGGTTGTTGATTGTCTCTAGTCTTTGGGGTCTCTATTAAGCATAACTTAATACATGCCAACGTTCGCCTATATGCATAACTCATAAAGATTTGTCATGTGGGTCTCCTCTTTTCTTGGATCTTACTTTGCCATTATGACTTTCGGTTTATTATTATATTTTGCTGTACCATTTGAATGAGTGAACACCTTTTCTTCATACGATATTTTAGAAGTACTTGAAAGGCTTTGTGATGCGTCATTCTGAACATGTTTATGTACTTGAAGCATGAAATAAATGGGCTGCATGTGAATTCAGTGATAAAGGTATTTAAATGTATTATCATATTTTATAGTTTAAGATTGATGGCGTAAATTAGTGCTCGAATGCATTATGATATCTGCATAATATATGTTTCTATGATGACACATTTTTTATTGATATTTCCATAGTCAAACACAGAATATTGTACGTGATTGTCCTAATTCACAGAAAAATATCAATGGCAAATAGAAATAACTCATTATCTCTTGTTCATGGCATCAGTCAAATACTGTCATCGTGGTTTAATCTCATCCGTATCAGAGGCATCACTAGTGAGTATCACCCGGTCCCAATACTCCCTTTTACCGGGTCCCAGCTATTATCAATCTTTAATCTGCTGTTGCCTCTACCTTAGTAGCACAGGTTGGAATAATCAGCTTGGGACCAAGGCATACTATGAGACCGTTACATCTGATGAAACAAATAATAATATGGACTTGCATTACGAGGGGACCTGAGTGTTTTACAGCGCTCATTATTGAATTTTTAGAGTTTGCTTAGAGCGCTTAATGTGCTATCAAACTCACTCTTTTAACTTATGTTAGATGCATGATAAACACCCGACAGAAGATTAATATTATGAGATTCAAGACGTTTTCATTACTTTGATTAGGCCAGTACAGCATAAATTTAATGATCTCTTTGAAATTCTATCTGGTTTAAAGTTGAGCTTGGTCTTTGAAATTGTTAATGGCACTGCAGATGTTGGATATCATGACTTGTTAGCAGCACTCACCAAGAAGAAAGAACAGGCAAACCAACAGACTACTGAAGAGTAAAAATGCTTCTTTTTGCTTCTCAAATAGTTGTTACAATTTGAAAACAACTTAATTATTAAACTCTCTCTCTCTCTCTCTCTCTCTCTCTCTCTCTCTCTCTCATACATGGCCTCATCCAGAAAAAAAATTGGAAAAAACAAGTGAAATGAGGTCAAGGGAAGAGAAAAATGGGAGGAAATGAACTATCTGCACATGGGGCTTTGAGGATGGTGAGAGGGAGTTTGGTGGTTTTTGGAAGAGCAATGTGCCAATCCTACACTGTCCTGTGTGAAATACACGTCTTTGTTTTCTTCTACCAGCTTCAAGATACTCTCGAAAACAGCTACTTCACAAGGAATTCTTAGAACACCTGTCTGCTGAAAGCCGAATTCTTCTTCAGCTTCTCTTAATAAGAAGTGAAATGCAGGGTGACCCAAATACTCCGTTGGGATTATGAATCTCTTGAGCTCTTCTCCTACGCAAATGGCTAGGTAGCCCTTTGGGACGGCGTTGCTTGGGGTTGATTGTGAGGAGGTCTCCGATAAAGAGAGCGTCCGTCTCAGAAACTTGATACTTTTACTGCTCCCATTGCTGGTGTTGGTGTTGGTGTTGGCTTTGGCTTTTGATGAGTTGGCCAGCTTTCTCCATTTCTTTAGGATCTGCTGAAGCCTAACAATTTCCGTGATCTTGTTGGACTTCTTGGAATCCATGGCTTCTTCTTACACCACCACCGTTTGAAGTTTGATGCCGTCTCATGTCCACTGGATACGGATTGCTTTCAACTTATAGCCTTCAGAGTCTTCGAATTCTGATATTTATTTATTTATTTCATAAAATGTGACTTATTATTGTTATTATTTTGGGGTTTGTCTAATATAATAATAAAATAAAATAGTGTGATAATGATAGTAATGGCAGTAGTTTTTAAAAGAAGAAGTACATTGGTGTTGGTGTATCTTAAAGAGAGGGAGACTGGGACTGAGATTCCAAGGAATTAAGAAATGGTTAATAATGGTAGAGAGGTGAGTGTTGTTCAGAAAGTGGCAGGAGGACTGCTCAAGTTTCCAATGCAAAGTTGCAAACTACCCAAACGGTCAAAAGGACCTGGCATCGTCCTCGTACATTTCACTTGTACTGTATATTCAAACTCTTGATACGATACGACTAGTAGTATTTTATCATTAACTGTACTGATAGTCGTCCTGTGAATGCGGCATTTAAAACATCGAGAGCATTTCTCCCATCCCATGTGATCTCATTTTAGATACAATCTGCAACTGCAACTGCAAGGGTTCCATTTCTGAGGCCGGTTGGTTAATACAATTAACCAACTTGTAACTTGTAAGCAAAGCATCATTCTTTCTTAATCAATTCTAAGTATTTATTTATTTATTTTTTTTCTACTTTGGGTTTGCATGTGCATTGTTGTAGCGCATCAAAACTTTGACAAATAAATTAAATAAATAAATAAATAAAACAGGCTGATCATAAATTAAGAAGCTAATCAATGATGAATTAGGGAATACTGCTTAAATTAAATATCAAGTCAAATGGAAGCGCATCGTGATCCCCACTCCCAACCATTGATTCAGTAAACCCTTAACTTTGAGAATAAAACAAAAGAATGGAATGCAACGCGACTTCAATCATACTAATGCAATGCATGCTTTTATTACTAAAAATATAATGTAAGTTAGTATATGAAAGATAAATTTTCTTCTTTAGATTTTAGGATTTAGGAACAGCCTCGTCCTCTATGCTGCTCGTAAGTGGCGCGCATGTGCACTACCAATTGTTTCTCATTCAAATAATTAATATAGAGTCATGTACTCTGTGGATTCTTATTACATTCACATCCTTTCTTTCCTTTTTCGATTTGAATGGTCAACTAATTAATACTTCCCAATTCTATTCGAATTTTGATAACTACATCATAGTTATTTTATTTATTTCACCAATGAGTTTTGAATATAATCATTTTCAAATGAAGTTGTGAATTTTAAGTTTATTTATAATCATTGGATTTTTGTTTTTTTTAAAGAAAAAAAAAATACCATCAGTTGCATTTTAAGTGAAATGCTACCTAGATTGGTAGGTACGGTGCGTACAATACAATTAGATAGATTGCTTGGTAAACTAAACAAATACTAGTAAATAGTTGTTAATTATGATGGACAGCTCTGAATTATTGAGCCAGCAAAGCAATAATACTAAGAAAATTGTAATTAGCTGTCTGCCTCGTATAATATAATTGCAACTTAATTAGAATAATCTGATTCCATTCGGCGCCATTTTTCTTTTGTTTTTCCTGAAAGAAAAGGAAAGTATAACCTCAAATCAGATTATATGAAGGTATATTAATTAATGGATTGCAAATGATTAGGTTCCATTTCTGTCTCCCCTCTGCCATACTGGAATGGAAGTGATTTGAATTAGAGTATTTCACTATTTTGGAATGGCGTGAGTTGGGCTCGCGAAAGAAGTGGGATAGTGATTGGGCTTAATCTTTTGAAGCTCCCATGGGCCATAACAATTGGGCTCTGTCGTTTGGGCTTTATAATTTTTTTTTAAAAGTTTATTTTTGTTTCTGGATATTAAAAGAAAAGAAAAAGTTGGAGGTGTGTCGTCCTCGTCCTTGTCCCGTTTTAGGCAGGCAAATGTATGGCAATGCATCTGTCGGGTTTGGGGCACTAAAAAATTGATAGCTCAATGGCTATACATAAAAATAATGGATAGGTGTTTTAACAACAAACGGAAGTGGAAGTGAATATACAATTTTATCCATGATTTCATTTACAATGGTCTTATCTTATGTGTGGATCTCATTCTCACCTCACACCCAAATCATTATATATCGATTGCAACAGACAAACTAATTACATTACATGCATATATTGTCTGTTTGCATGCATGGGCCTTGCTGTACGTATCTCGGCTGTATGACTCTGTGCAGCAAAATATATATGTTGGTTCAACCACCACTAACGCCAATCAAAAGAGACATACCGCAGGACTGGATGGGTGGAGAGAGGAGGGGCAGCTAGCCACCATGCATAAACTAGTATTTTACTATATGTATAATTTATCAATTAAATTTATTTATTGAAATGCTCTCATTTCAATATCAACAAATTATAAAGTGTAGGCGTAGGGGCGTGCAATTAATTAGTCATTTTACAAATAAAAGATTGTTCCACTACATACTTAAAATTTTTTTTTTTTTTCTGAATTTTGTTTGATATGTGAAGCCCCTCGAACCAATCATTTACGCACACCCAGCACGAGTTGGATAAAACAAAATGCCGAAAAGCCTTTGAAGCGATTAATTGTTGTTAATTGGAAGAGCCAAAAGAGTCGCTGAGGCTTTTGAATTTCTGTCTCCAAAGAAATCTAATTTGCAAAGATAACAAAAAGCAATTCCATAACAATAAAGGAAGGTGCTAGCTTTGAACTAAATTTTAATGCCAACGTCAATTCAAACAACAAATAGATCAACCTGTACATACAGCCTTAAGACTAATATCTTGGACAATGGAGGTTTCCAATATTTTTACTGGTAAAGTATTTTATCCCATTTGAATCACAAAATGGGTAGCTTCTGGAAAGTTAAACAATGGAGATTCAAAGTGAAGCAGAACTACTAAAAGGATAAGAATATGGAATTCTATGAGGAATAGCATTACGATTCTCAATCAATTAATTAGCCTAACCAACATACCATCCCTGATTTTACATGCTACTAACTTTAATTAAACGGAGATGGAATTTATTCTGGAATTCGTATATTCCTTCATTTGGTTTCAACCTTTCGACTACTATAGTGGAAAGTGGAAACTGAATATGATTCCATTAAATATACCTCACTCTCATGCCAATTAAATTCTGCAAAATCCTTGGAATGTTGGAATAATTATATATAAATATTCTCAATTTTACAGTTTACAGTTCTGCAAGTATGTTATTTTTACGTCTTGAAGGAATTAAATCTACTGGTTATATAAAATAAAAAAAAAAAAAAAAAAAAAAAACTAATGTGAGAAAAGTAGTTCTTTATATATATATATATATATATAGATAAATAATCCATTTTTGAGTTGGGACAACACAAGAGCACTACAAGTTTCTTTCTTTAATAAAAAAAAAATGTGTCGTTAATTAAGAAGAGGAAATGATGCTGAGTCGTTTGGTAACCTCAACAAACGAAGAAAAACGGTTCCATATTTTAGTGCGTACGCACGTTCTCTACACTCTCTCATGACAAAGGCGTGTTTGGCCACTTCATTACTCTCTTCTTTGCGCCTTGTCAGATTTTCACTCTCTTCCTAAATCCCTGTCTTTCCTTTTCTAACCTTGCGTTTCTTCCTCATTTCCCTCAATGCCACTTTCTCTATTTATTTTCTTCTTTTCTTTCTTTTTTTTTTTTTTTCCATAGAAGAAAATAAGAATAAAAATTACATCAAACCATCTCCAGGATGCACCCAAGTGAGTCATCCCCGCATCCAATCTTTGCTCTGCCAATTTGGCATCTATATATTGCCGTTTTCCTCCTTAAATCTCAAAATTATACTCACTTTATAGTACCAATTTCTTCGCAAATAAAAATAAAATATTTCTATTTACGAGCTTACATGATTTAATTATATTTTTAGCTCTTTCGTATATTCTAAATATCGCTGCAATACAAAAGATGTGAATAATTTTCAAATTTCTGTTATAAACTTCTACAAGTGTGTCTAACAAGAATCTTAATTTAAAAATAGAACTAAATAATTTAGTAGTTGAAATTTATCACACGTGTGGATTCTATTAATAGAATATACATATCTCAACGGAAGTGTGATGGTACCATTTACGTAAATATAAGAAGCGGGCGGGGCATGTGTTTCAGGAGTGCAAGAAAATTAAAAGTGAGAAATAGGACAAAGTTTCCAAAATGAAAGTAGGACATAATGCAGCAAATAATAAATAATAATTGAAAAAGGTATGGGTCCCCATGATAATCCTTTTTTCTTTAAAAAAAATTAAAAAATAAAAAAATAAAAACAGAAAGTAGAGGATAGCCTTTTTTGCTGAATTAATTGAAAGTGAATAGCAAATTCAAAGAGGTCTACATACATTGTTGGATGGCCTGTATAAATAGCAGATGCAAATATGCTGGTCTTGGCCAGCTGAAGGGCAAGATCAGAACTAAACTAGCAGCTGGAGTGACTATATACTACATATTAAGAGAGAAGATGATGGAGTGGAGGAAGTGTTATTTGGATGTGATATTGGTACCGCTTGGATTTTTAATCAGTATGGCCTATCATTTATGGTTATGGCATAAGGTTCGAACACAGCCTCTCACCACCATCATCGGTACCAACTCTAGGGGAAGGCGCTTCTGGGTTTCTGCCATGATGAAGGTATCATATATATAAATATATACCTTCTAATTTCATTTTTGTTTTAAATCTTAATTACTTATAAATATACATACGTTCTTAACAATATCCAAGTAACTATTCACACAAGTTTATATAGACATTAATGGAAATGTATTCGATAATTTTCTAATCTCATCCTGTATTTCCTGGTTGTTCTAATCATTTTTATGTAATAAATAACAACTTCTGATATTTTGAAGAACCTGCTGGTGCTGCATTATTTCTGCATATATATTTATATAAAGGATAAGGATATGAGAGTTAGATATATATTCATTACTTTCTTTTTCTTCTTTGAATTCCCATACATTTATATATGTGGAAATCTGAAACTAACAGCTGATCCAACCGAAAAAATGTAAAAGGAATATCCTAAACAAGTACGACTAATTATTTGTATATCTTTTAAATGGCAAGGAGAGCAAGTGGCAGCTCCACTCCACCAAAATTCCCAATTGATTCCATGCAAATTAAGTTAGATAAATTATCAATTATTAGTGCTCTTCACTGTCACTGCCACTATATTATTGAATATTGATCAAGCAGTGTAGTAAAGGGAAAAATGATATTCATTCTATCTTTTTATTATTTTAAGAAATGGAAATTCTATTGCATATTTGGATGCCACCATAACTATTCCTCCTCTTTTCTTTTCTTTTTTTTTTTTTCCTTTTTTCCTTTAACCTTTTTTTCCTAATTGCACTGTCAATGCATAACAAGATCATACCACTCCTTTTGCTTTTCCTGAAATCTTGCAAATTTTATTAGTATATATAAATATTAATTATATGGGTGCAGGACAATGACAAGAAGAATATCTTGGCCGTTCAGACCCTCAGAAATTTGATAATGGGTTCGACCCTAATGGCCACTACATCAATCCTTCTCTCTGCTGGGTTGGCAGCCATTATAAGCAGCACTTACAGCGTGAAGAAGCCTCTAAACGATGTCGTATATGGGGCGCATGGTGAATTTATGGTGGCATTGAAATATGTGACCATTTTAAGCATATTTCTGTTCTCATTTTTTTGCCACTCTCTGTCCATTAGGTTTGTGAATCAGGTCAACTTGCTTATCAATACGCCGCAAGATCCAATGTCCGTAGTCACTCCCGAGTATGTGGGCGAGTTATTAGAAAAGGGTTTTGTTCTAAACACAGTAGGGAATAGGCTCTTCTACACAGCAATGCCTCTGCTGCTCTGGATATTTGGGCCGGTGCTGGTTTTCTTGTGTTGTGTTACAATGGTCCCAGTGCTTTACAACCTAGACTTCGTGTTTAGCAGTTCAGAGGGAAAGACTAGTCATGCCAATGGAGAAAGGAACTTTGTCTGAATATCATCATATTGTAATAATTGAACAACTATCATCATATCATCAAATATATAATATATGGATTGCCTTTTTCTTTTTCTTTTTTGCATCACCACTCACCGGCGTGAGTTCCATTTTGTAATTAGTTGGAATTGGAAAAAAGAAAAAACGTTTAACTTGGGCCCAAGGATTTTCTTCTAATTCAGAGGCTTAGTTCAGTTTCATGTATCCCATATATATAAATTTAAAAAAAAAAAAAATGTCTTCTACTACTATTGTGTTGTGTTGTTCTGGTAGTCTAATAATAGAAATATAAAATGGACCTTAAAATTTTTGCAAGGCTTACATTCTCTATTCAAAATTTGGCATGTGTCCATGATGGCTATTGATGACTAATTAAATGACCATCCTTGGCCCATCGCGGAAAGTGGGCTCATTTGCATCCTAACAAAATGGGCCACTGGGTTGATCCAACTCTCTCGAGGATTACCGATGCTAATCAGTAATTAACTAATTGCTTAATTACTGATTTATATTAATCAAATGGGCAGCTTAGTAAGTAATTAACTTTGAAGTACCCCGAAATCTAACAAGAACATACAGCTACACTTAAGAGTATTCATAATCGTTATAGAGTAGAACATACAGCTAACAATAACACACTCATAACATAATTAATTAGGCAGTTCTGTCAAAATAGCTTTCTTCTCACCGATAAGGGAAGGAAAGCCCACGTATTTCTAAAGATCCATCTCAGTCCATTTCCATTCTTTACCGGAGACCTGAAAATCCATCTTCTCCGGAAGCACTGTGGATAAAAGAACAGCCTATAACAAACAAGCCTATCTGACCTTCTTACTCAAGAGAAAAAGACTGATTCTTTGCCTTGATTCCCAAATCCCAAGCTGAAAGGGGATTGGCTTCATTGTTTCAATACGTTGATGTGCATAAAGTTTTAGTCTTGGGATTGAAATATTTAATTTTGGGCTGTTATATATAAAATAAAACTCTGTCAAAGAAAACAAAAACTGTGAAACTACAAAAAAGCTGCAGGTATAGCATATACACTTACCGGAAGAAAGCAATAAAAAAAAGTGCATGAGTGGAAAAGTGACTCGTTAAGACTTTGATAATTGATATATTTCTTGAAGAAGTTGTCTCTTTTCAAGGGGATGATGAGATTTCTGTTACCGTCCTATCCAAAGAAATGTTGTTTATTTACTTTTCATGCCACTGGGCTTTTAACATTTTCTGGAAAATTTGTTTGTAGGATTCTTTGAAATCTCTTAGGCAGTATTGGTGATAGGGTTATACTCAAAATGGGTCTGCCAATATCTATATAACTGCAAGAAATTATGCCCTTCAGCTCAGGTTTGAATTCATAATCCAGATAGGTAAAGCGCAAGTGGCCACAAAATCTTTTATAGGTTTTTCCTGGACTGGAGTCCTTAATTAGCAAGGAAAGGAACCAAAAAGCTTCCTATACAATGAATGGGTTTGGATTGGCCAAGTAAAAGGAAGCCAATAAACAAGGAGAAAGTAATAAAAATGCGGTCGCAATGTGGAGGGTGTTTCACTGTACAAAGTTAGGTAATTGCCCGATGCCCAGTCTAAAGTGAGCAAAGTCAGTGAAAAGCAATTACTGATTTTGCTTTCTTTATAAAAACTGGAAGAAAAGTAAGAGTGGAGGCATCTAATCTAATCAGCAACTTTGTCCAAAGGTCGGTGGCAGTCTAAATCGTCCTCTGTCGCTTTTGTCCTTGCTGTCTCCATGATAACCCTGCTCTGCCGTTGTTATTTACATGCCATGTCCAAGAGGTTTAGTATCATCTGTGGAGGGATATTTGCGTAATTTTAGTAAGGTTAAACTTTTTAGTTTGGCTCCACTTTCACTCACTCGCACACGTAGAGACGTACCTTTTTTGTTTTTTTTCTTCTTCTTCATGGTGTTGTGTTTGTGTATATAAGAACCCAATATAGCTCAAACGCCTCCCCTTTCTTTCTTCCGCTCAAATATATAAATATAGAGAGGGACGAGAAGTGATGAGATGAAGCGAAGCGAGTCAGAGCTGGCTCTCCAAGAGGTTATAAAGAAGACAAGCCATAGCCATATTATTAAAGGTGGAGACATGAAGGAAATCCATGATATCGCTTTTCCTTCCGAGCTAGAGGGCTTTTTCAGTGATTTTTGTTCTGCAGATTTCGCTTTCGCCTTCAAAACTCTGGTTCTGTCCTTCTCCCTCTCTCTATTCATTTCATTTCCATTACTATTATAGTATTATTACTCGCTGATCGTATGATTTTATATACTGAGTTTGTCTCTGTCACTTTGTTCTCTGTAAAAACTCAACAAAGAATTCGTTTTTCCCATCTTAAACTTGAATTAACATTTCATCATAGATTAAAACTTGTTAAAGAGAACAAATATTATCTTTGATGAGTTTTGAACTTGTAATTTTATCAAGAGTTGACCGATTAAGTATTATCAGTGCAGTGTGTAGAAGAAAGCGACTGCCTTTAAAATATGGAGACTGCCAAAGATGCTGATGTGGACTTAATTAAAATAGTAATTGGTTAACAAAAAAAGAAAAAAGGAAAATTTAGCAAAGCAAATCAAGGCAAAATTCTCAAATAAACGCGTAACTTAATTAGTTAATAATGTATATATCTATGCAGGACAAGATGAATGGTTTAACAAGTGGTGGAGTTGCAGAATCCGTTGGGGTGTGGTCTGGCCATATGAGCCCAAAGCAGTCCAGGACCTCATCAACACCCATTGATGCCCACTCGTCTGTTTGCGGTATATTTTTTCTTTCATTCCATATTTAATTAATTAACTAATCAATTGTATATTAGTCAATTGTGATTAAATTGATGGTGGATCAGCATCCGCTAACAAAGCACAAGACAGAGATAACCAAACAAGAGTGTTGACAAGCAGTGGTTCCTCGGATGATGAAGATGTAGAGATAGAAGCTGGTCCTTGTGAACAGAGCACTAACCCCACTGATGTAAGACGCATTAGAAGGTACCCACGCTCGCCAATAACCTATCGCGTTTCAGTCAGATATCCCTTAATAACTAATTAAGTAATACATCTTAATATTCAGGATGGTTTCTAACCGGGAATCAGCTAGACGATCCAGAAAAAGAAAGCAAGCACATTTGCATGATCTTGAATTGCAGGTGGACCAACTTTCAGGAGAAAATGCATCTCTGTACAAGCAGCTTTCAGATACCACTCAACAATATCGGGATGCTGATACAAATAATCGAGTGCTTAAATCAGATGTAGAAGCTTTGAGGGCCAAGGTACGTGGGCTTTGTTTAATTTACGTTAAAATCAATCATACATATATTGATTGGATATTAGTTATATGTACAGGTGAAATTGGCTGAAGACATGGTGACTCGAGGCTCCTTAACCTGTAGTTTGAATCAACTTATCCAAAATCAACATCATCTAACTTCACCCCCACCGCTGAACCGCCATAGTATTCGAGCAGTAGCAAATGTGTCGCCAACAGTCACAATCAATGGAGATCATGAAAACTCTTACGGTGGAATGGCACTCTCTGGACCTGCGCTTAGTGACGCCAATCTCAGGAATAGTGTCATCAGTGACGCCGTCAGCTGTGTTACCGAGCTCTGGCATTAAAACCTCTCTTTCTTATTTCCCTTCATTAAATTAGCTATTTTGTTTGTAGTTTGTACAATACATGGTGTTTTATTTAGCCTGCTACAACTATTTATAAATAAAACAGTAAGCTATTGAGTAGCTTATTTGATGTGTACTTAACACAAACAAAACAATCTTTTCTTTAATTAAGCAGATTATGTCTTATTTGGGAAAACAATGATCTTGGAAAGAATTTACAAATTGATTCTGAACTGAAACATCAATAAGAAAAAATGAAAATTTAACTTGTCGCCATCATCATCCATTCAAACTCAGAAAAGTCAACCTTTCCATCCAAATTCAAATCCACAACCTTCAACATCTTCTCAATATCGGAGAGATCCCAGCCCTTGTCGAGACCTAAGCACTGCAACACCCTTCTCAGCTCCGCTGCTTCAATATAGCCATTCCCATCTTCATCAAATATTTTGAAAGCTTCCAGAAGCAAATCATGTCGGTCTGACCCTTTTTCCAGTCCACTAAGCACTTCCTCCACCGCCATTTCATCACCGTCTTCTTCTTCCATGTATATCAGACCGAGCTTCTCCACCACTTGGCGTGCATTCTGCTTCTTTATTTTGCCATCATTTTGCATTCCAAACACAGCAGTTAAGGCTCTGATCATCAAGTCGTCAACTTGAGGTGCATTGTTGGGTTTGCAACTTGGATTGGAATCAGCGCAGCCTGATCTTGGTCCTGTAACTCCAAGTGCTTGCACTAATCTAGAGCACACTCTAGCTATTCCCATCATTTTGTATTTTATTTTATAGAGTCTGATACAGAAACAGTATGGATTATGGAACAGTAATTGATTCCTTTTTCCAAAACTCACAGTGTCATCTCATCTCCTTTATATAGAGTCTAATACTTGTAAAACAACCTTGAAGATGATGAAAATCACTTCGAATGCCACTCTATGAGTTGTCTGATTTAATTATTATTGATTCCATCTAATCTGATTAGTTTCCTAATCTGCAAGCTGGCAATTTCTTACACTACTGAGCGGTGGTCGGCTATGATGATTTGGTGTGTTGTATATACTCAAGTTAAATTGGTTTCATTGCATCGGATGAACACACTCTTAACTGGTTCCGTGCATTCGTTCTTTTTTTTTTTTTTTTAAACTTCCAAGAGAAAAAAAATTGTGTTGTAAGAGGAAAAAAATGTTTTCTCCAATTGTAAAATATGGGGCTGTGCGATCTACATGAATCATGAGAATAATTGGTAAGGCAATTAATTAGTTGTACAAGATTTACTCTGATTTTAAATTGCAAAACATGGTTTAAAAAGTATACTCAATAATATAATGCGAATGGAGCTTCCAGGGGCTACATGCACTGCTTTCGTACAATTTCAGTGTTTAAAATAAAATAAAACAAAATTTGCAAATCTCATCGACAAATAAGAAATTATTTAAGATGTGGCAGAAACCGCGTTTTGCAGGTTGTGCTGGTTAATTCAATAATGCCCGTATCTCACTTGCATTTCTTTCTTATTTTCATTTGCTTTTCGCACCTCTCCATCGCTGCCACATAATAGAATGGGTTGGCATATAATATAAATAGTGAATTTTATATATATCAGGGTTTACAATCCACAACCTCACATGCTCATAACTGCCATTTTCTCACCCAGTGCAATATATTTGTTAACAAAACTCTAAATATAGACCGACTGCCTCGTCTGTTTCAAAAGAACAAAAGCAGCCTATGCATTTCGCTAACGTCTCTAAATAAATTCAAACGTTAAAAATGTTACATTTTCATTTAGAATCTATTCCCGTCAGTATAACATTTTTGATTTTGTATTAAGATGTACATAATACATGTAACCAAGATATTAATAATAATAATAATGATAATGATAATAGTAATAAAAATTCCCACATTTAGTTAATCATTGGTCTCCCCATATTGAACTGTAAATCAGGCCCTCTATCACCAGAACTTGAGAAATCCTCTGGCAATGGGATATTTAGCTCTGAGCAAACAAGCTCAATGATTTTTCTTGTAACACCCCCAAATGACATTTTGTTCAGCGTCACTGCAATGGCAAACCTGTTTTTGATGTCACAAAAACCGGTGGATCCCCCCATACCCGAGTGCCCAAAGCCAGTAAGAGATCCATCCTTTGAAATGGTCCTCCTAAATCCTAGTCCAAATTTTCCTTTTGGGATGGCCAAATTCTCATACTCGCCCATACCCAAGAATGCATCATGAATCCTAGGGTTAGTGAAAATCCTAGCAACATTAACATTATCTTTTTGAGAACTATCACCAGTAGCACAGCTATCAGTTGCACTACCGTTACTGCTAGCAAGCCTAGTGTACCCATCGCTACTGTTTTTTCTAGAATGATCACTGCTATAATTTCTTGAGTGGCCATGCCCATGATCACTAGTTTTGTTCTTTGAAGAAGTATCTGCCTCTTTACTCTTACCTTTACGATTTTTAGAGGTCTTTGCTGAAGGAAACTTGGGAATGTGTAGGTGGCTACCAAGGGGTGGATTAGAGAGAGAGGAATGTGCTGGCGGAATTTTGCCTTCATCAACAAGAGCTGCATAGTAGCGTGCAAGAGCACGAGCTGAGCAGTGTCCATTAGCAGAAGGTATGACTGCACGGCGAACATTCAGCATATTAAACAAAGCAGGCAATGCAGTCACTAGTTGGGCGATGTTGCTTGGCTGAAAAGTGGACGGCAAGTCAGAACGATTGTTCATCTCTACAAGATTTTTGAGATCATTTAAATCTACTGTCAGCGCTGCAACTCGAGATTCCACACCTGAAGAAATCTTGTTTTTAATTTCTCAAAGCACGGAGGCAATTTTGGTTCACAAGCTTGAACTTGCATGGCAAGAAGATTAAGGCAAATGTTAGACGCATACCTGGAGGAATTCCAACGTATAGCTCGCCTTGAATTTTCAGGGGCCGAACGATTACTTCTTCAAGAATCTCCTGAAATTTCTTACCAGATGCATGCTGTTTCATTTAACCACATGATTAGAGAAGGAAATCAGTAAGAATCCTCTGCAAAGCAATCCAAACAGTAGGCATAGCAATGATTGCCATGTTTTATTCTTATGCTTATTATAGATTTATTTGCTGTTCTAAACACACCTTCATTCTTCAAGAATAGTTAGATGTAATGAAAATGTGTCGATAGTTCTTAGAGTGAGTATAGATGAACTATTAACATTAAAAAATGCATTTGCATTTGACCTTGATATTCTCAGTATTCCAAAACTTGAGCATGAGATAATACCTCAATTATTCCACCACATAGCCAACCAAAAGTCAAATAGTGATACAATTGCTCCACGCCTGGCTCTGTTTCTGGTGCTGCCATACATATCTGATTCATGCATTCATCCCAGTCACACATCATCAAAGGATTTTCTCTCAAATTGGCCAAGGCATTGTGCAAACCAGCTGTATGGTTAAGGACATGATTAACCTGAAAAAGAACACAAAGAAGCAACATAGAACATAATGAAGGATTTCAGCTGGTAATAGGACAACATCAGCAGTTAAGAACAAATTTTCACACCTTTATGCAATCTTTTCCATTCCTTCCAAATTCTGGCCAAACAGTAGCAACGTTTTCATTGAGCTTGAGTTTTCTGAAAGACATCATGCCGCAATTTGTAAGCAACTACGAAATATTCTAAGTTCAAGAACTTTCAGAAACTCCACATAACAAAGTTCTCATAGAATTTGCAAAACTTTTAGGATCATTCTTGACAATTTGATAGAACGTATCTATTTAGACTGTATCTCCTTGGTACAATGATACAATCTCATACTGAAATTTCCTAATTATTTGCGAGGGACAAAATTTCTCATGAAATCATATACTACTGAATGTGATACTCATGCATGAATTTGCGAGGAGTTCAAAGTTAGACACATTAGCCTTCATACTGTTTATTATCACCTTCAACAATCAAAGCAAAACACACCAACCACCAGATCGCAATTTCTCAATACATAGCATAGTGCAGGTAAAATACCAGTATTGATACCAATATTTTTCAGTGATGTATCATGTTTACAACATTTTCCTGTATAAGATTTCCTCTGACATGCATACTAAGTAAAAATCAAGCAGCAGGAGCTTAATGATATTGAACTAGAAAATCATGAGTTTGCCATTAGTTAACAGTTAAGGGAACAAAATTATACAATATTTCCCTTAAAAATTTGGTAAACATTTCAAACATGAAAAACCTCTGGATTCATATGATACAATTACATACCCATTGTCAACAAGCCAATGTAACATTCCTGCTGTGATTCCTTTTGTTGCAGAAAAAACTGGAAAAAGGCTATCAGGTTGAACTGGTCGAGGATCATATCTACCAAGTACTCCCGCAGCAGTATCAATAATAACCTCTCCATCTTTGTAGGCACATACCTTAAGCCATCATTATTGAAAAATTATAATATAACACCAAACCTTCTCATCTTTGTCATATCAAAGCACTATAAAGTAGAGTTTAGCTGTTTCTTTTCAATTATTAGCAAGGCATGTGACCAGAAAATGCATAGAGTTAATCAACAATGAAGGTAAACCAACTTCCAAATGGTTATTAGAAAAAGCATCTTCTGTTACCACTGAATTCCACTTGTTTACTGCTGCTGTCTTTCCTTTTAATATTCGAAACATAAAATAGGACTCCTATGGCATTTTTGTACAAAACTAAGTTTGTATGCCCATAATCCTACTTTAACATTTACGTACAATATTAATATTGTATAATCATACTCCTTTCATACTATATCTATGCTCTTATTCAAGTTTCCATGTTAAAAAGATAAGTCTTAATTACACGTTCAAATGTTAACCTCCTCTAAGAATTTCTTTTAACATCAGTCACTGAATTTGGCCACAATCAGAGAAATCATGCAGTAACTAGTAAGTTCCTGAATCCTGAAATTATCAGCCATTTGTCCTCACTTCAGAGAGCATTAGTTGCACCTAATAGGATTTAGAATAACCCTTTCCATTTTAAGTAATACCCAAAAGAAAAAAAAAAGATTAAGTTCTGTGCTCAAGTATTCACAGCCTTTGTCACTTCATTAATTAATTTCATAGCTTTTAATTTCTTAAAAGGCCTCTTAGATTTGGAAATGCACTACAGAATCATTGGGGTTGAATGGTAAGATCATGATTATCAAAGTTCTGGATTCAATCCGCATTCTTTTATTTGCATAATATAGCAAAGGCATTTATAAATTTGTTTCTTAACATATTTCCGTCATATTTTCTCCATTGTAGCTCACTTGGACAATCCTTGATTTTAATGGATTTCCAAAGGAAATTTAGTAGCATTGAAAATGAAATGGAGAATGCAAATAGGACAGCACTGCATTAAGTTTATATTCATGCATGCTACAAAAGCAGAACTTGACTTAGCATCTGCCATATTAATAGTTAGATAATGTTCCAGACCTGGACTCCAAGTATCTTGTCTTCTTTTCCCAGCTCAAATAACAGCCGCCTCAACTTTATCTCCACATCAGAATGAGCTGGTGTATCATACATCCATTGTTCATTTGCTGCCGATCCTTTATTGATGTTACTGAAAAATTGAGCTCATAGTTCAAACAGACAAAAACTGGCAACGAACCATTAAAATGACTTTATATTTAGTATAAACTCACCCTTGTAAAGCAGATTCCGCAAATGGTCTCATGATCTCTTGATATACTATGCGAACATTCATTGTGGAAGAAAGCCCTGAATCCAATAAAAATGGGTAAAGAAAGGCATGATTCTTTGCACAATAAGGTATCAACAGGATATTTCTCTACAGACCTCTCAGAAGATTGAGGACCCGAGAAAATATTACAATATCTCCAGGAATTGCATCAACCTAAAACAAAAGATTGTTATTATATGTGACTGAAAAATGCAATATAGAATATTTAAATAAGAGGTGAAACTAGGCTTACTGGATTAAAGCGTTTAACTTCTTTTTGTTTCAGCTTCATCTTTTCCTGTATCTTCTTCATGCTTTTTGTTCTTTGCTCGGCCAAAGTTTTCACATTTTCCTAAACAGGAGTATTGTCATATGATAGGGCTTGATAAAGCTCTAAAAAAAGTGTGAGAAGAAGGCAGGGCATACTTACATAGGCTTCTTTTGCCGGAGTTGAATTACGAAAGAATATATTTGTCACTTCCATAGCCTGATCCGGGATGTCCAAGCGCAGTTTGAGCCCCATTTCTGCAAAGGCAGACAAAAGGGCCACGTGGTCCCCCTGTAAAATGGACAATCATGATTGCTTCATAAAGCATAATAAACAAAAAAGAATTGAAAAATATAAATAATTTTTAGTAATGAATAATCTGAGAATCATTTGATATAGCTAAATTGCTTCAATTCAATTTAACAAACAATAACAATGGAAAGGATAAGTTGATTATGAACAAAAAGACATTACCTGCCATTGCTTTATTTCAAGTAACATCAAAAAATTTTTGATGAATTTGAAATAGCTAGCATGGACTGAGGACATAGAACAATGATCACAAGAGGTGTGGAGGGAGGGAAGGAGAGAGAGGGAGCAAAAAATGAAGAAGAAATAGGATGGATGGCCATGCAATTGCAATTAACTCACTGTCACAACAACATCAAGTCGATGCTCTATTTGAATTATTGGTTTAACCACAAGGAGAGAAATAGACAGAGAGAGAAAAGAAAAACTGTACAAACCTCAGCAGATGCAAGAAACATTTTGGCTAGTGCTTGTTTCATAGGAGTTGATATTTTCTTTGTAAGCCCAAAGTCGAGCAAAATTGGACGATAGGGGGGTTCCTTGCTCACCAGGAAATTTCCTGCAATACATAACCAAAAAAAATCCAAGTAGAATGATTCAACACTTAGGAATGCAGCATATAACAATCTGCAAACAGAAATTCACAAGAATACAAGTGAGAGAGAACCATAAAGTACCAGGATGTGGATCGCCATTAAAAAATCCATCAACATATATTTGATGGGCATAGGCGCGTGTTATTTCTTCAACAACTGTTCGTTTGTCGATCCCATGGGCTTCAAGAGATTCTTGGTCATTCAAACGAATTCCATCCATGTACTCTAAAATTAGGACTTTTTCACTTGACTGTCATTAGAAGCAACAGAACATAATTTAAGAAGAGTGAATTTATTAGGCAACATTCTTCAGTGTAAGAAGAACAAAATGAAACACGGTAGGTCAACAGATAGTACTGGGCAGGCTCCACTTTAAGATCCCCATGTCAAATGTGACTAAAAGGACTCATTCTATACCACAAGGAACTAGAAAATCCAACTAGATTGAGGTATTGAGTACGTCACTACCATGTGCATTGTAAACTATATTGAAGAGGTAGGCAAAAATAAAGCAACTGGAAGGATTCAGATCTTTTTGAAGATGACAATTAGACCAGGTGGAACAGACAAAATTGACCAATGTAGTTGGCCCCAACTAGCTTGAGATTAAGGTTCAGCTGATTTAATATTATTTTAAATATTGTAGATGATCAAGGACTCTAATCTCTACTTCTTCCTCTACCTTTCTCAAGTAACTGAATAGGCTTTAACATTTGCCACTTGTCACAACAAAATGTTAAAGGAATGTTAATGGAGAAAACTACCTGAATAACCTCTGGAATCAAAACATTCACTTGCTTCGCAGTCTTGCTATCATCATTTCTCTTTCTACAGCCAAGATTACTAGCCACAGTTCTAGTATTCTCTGCAAATACAAAGAGATAAATCTCATTAGGAAATGAGAAAGAATGCAAAAAAATTGAGTTGTATTGTGAATTGTTTGAAGAGAAAATAGAAAGAGGAATTATGGGGCATTTTTGCTATACATGGACACATTTCAATGCATAGATCCTACGTGTAAGAAATTTCAAAGCTATTACATGATTGAAACACTCCCTCTCATCTCTATAACCTCCAAACCCACCATTGGGGCACCGCTACTGAGCTTCTAAATCTATTCCGCTCTGGCACCACAATGGCCAGCTGCAGCATGGAGCACCATTGCAATAAGCCTACCGTTGAAACTAAAAGGAAAAAGTGATCTTTGTGTATTACTATTGAACTTACAAATATACAACAAAAGAAGATAATGATAGAATTAGTCTAACTAACATACAAAAACTATATCTAAGGTAACAAATATCTTAAGTATAATAGTAATTAAAAGATAATAACGAACTTCGTCTAGAGATATAATTATATCTATGATATATATTTCCTTAACACCCCTCAAGCCAAGGCCATGTGAGATAATAACTGAAGCTTATCATGGAAGAATTGAAATTTCTTTATTACTTGGTGAAAATATCTGTAATTTGATTTTCATTGGCAATTAATTGAACTTGAATATTTCCAGCAGCAATTTGCTCACACAAAATCATAATCAAGCTCAATATGTTTAGTTCGAGCATAAGTAAATTGCTACGTCAGTTGCTCTGGCATTGGAACAAAGTTGCATGAGGTGGCTTCAAGGAGGAATAATTGTGGTTTTCAGATACAATAGACTATAAGGTTACAGTTTTGGTCACTACCATCCTCAATCTCATTTATAATCACCACTACACTCGAATCGATCCAAGAGGAACTTGATATCCTAATCCCCAATATGAAAATCTAAAATACAATTGAATGTCACTATTCCAATTGATTGGCGTACTGCTCTATATTTCAAGTTACGGATGCAACTCCCATTCCAATTATCCAGCATCTTTTCAAATCATATTCATTATAACTAAAAGAAAACAGTGTCCTATTCTATCAAGTTCACGAGTAACAAAATCTCCCCAACGTAAATATCATAGAAGAATCAAAGCATACCGGCTTCAGTATTGAAGTCAAGTTCTTTCGGAGCTTCTTTGCACCATTCATCTATCATGGGATTAAAGTCATATTGCGGTTCTGCCCATGCTATCCAGTCAATGATTGACTTTGCATTCTTTAAGTCCTGTAAGACAATGGCATATGCAAAAGCCGTTAAAGGTTGCAACTGTTACTCTGCATTCCAAACATCTTAAGAACCAAAGAGTGTGAAACCTCCAGAATTATTGTCTTAATGCCCTCATGTTGAACTTTGACAACAACTTCCCGCCCACTAATAAGAGTGGCACGATGGACTTGTGCAATCTGTGCGAGATATATCATGGGATCAATAGAATAATCCAAAAACATACTCAGCTCCTGCTGTTCATTGTGAGAAGAAGAAGAATGCAAGGAAATTTTTCATCCAAGTATATGTTATCTTCAGCCTACTACAAAAATAGTTTAATGAGCTTACAGATGCTGTTGCCAAAGGCGTTTTGTCAAAATATGAGAAAAGATCATCCATGGACTTCCCCAATTCTTTCTCAATAGTCTGACAAACCTGCACAAATGTAAATCTCAACTATGGAAACCAAGTGCCAAAAGTTTGTTTAGATGCAAAAACTGTAGAAATGTGTATGCAAATTCTCTAAATAAAACCTCTTGCAGGGAACGAGGAGGAAGAGAGTCCTGTAATTGCTTGAGAAGTGATATATATGCATGAGGAAGCACATCAGCACGAGTGGATAAGTACTGTCCAAGTTTTACCCACAAACCTTCCAACTCTATAATCAAGTTGAGAATTCGCCTACCATTACGCTCATGAGCCCTTTCCCACAAAGCAAATCTTTTGGATTTGAGGGTCCATTTATCTCTTTGTTGTACAGCCTTGGAATAAAAAAAAGAAAGGGGAGGTAATTGGCACAACCAGATAATCCACAAAAATATAGTTAAGATAGAAGTTGGTAGCAATCAATAATCAATACCTTATAATCCAGATAGATCATTACAGCCACTGCAAATACTCTCAGACGCCTCCTGTAAATGTTTCCCCATCCCATCCTCCGTTTGCAAACTGGATAAATAGAGAGCAAGAAATTGGATTCTACGGTAAAACATTTAAGGAACTCATACATTCATTTTCAAGGTCGAAAATGACTAATGAAGTCTTAACAAATAGTTAAACACCATTTACCCAGCCCAGAAAAAAAAAATGATGCAGAAAAAGGCATGACTGATCAAACTCTGAATGTACCATATCAAGAATGTATAGAATTGCCAAGCTGAAATAAGTTTTCCTTGTGCATGGAGAAGTCCTCAAAATGAACAGCAAATGCAGGTCTTGCTTGATTCAACTATTATGATCAGGACAGAGTTGAGGGAAGATAAAGTTCAAACAAAATGATTATGCTACTGAGTAGCAGCTTCATTTTTTTTTTTCTCTCCCAAAATTATAATAGCAATATGTTTACTCTTTACATGTAATTGATGGGTGATAAAGCAGGATGGCTATTCCTTCTCTGTATATTGATTACACCAAGAAGCCTGTTGAAGATCTTGATTCTATCTAATCCTCGGAGGAGCAGATTGAGGTGATGAGCAGTCAAAAGCTATTCCACTAATTCAATTCTCGAATTTGTAAAATTTTCGATAATTTGCGCTATTTCAGGACTAGACAAGGTCGTCTAAAGCTTAAATTTCAGCTCATTATAAAACCAAGGGGAAAAGAAGAATTATTTGCGCACAAGAGCTGAGGCGATAAGCATCCGTTAAGTATCAAGGATAAAGATTTCAATCAGATTGCATTCAAATGCTAAAGTAAATAGTTAAGAGGCATATTTGAGAAGCTGTTCCAAAATAACCAAAAAAAAAAAAAAATTTAATTCACGCATGAACAAATTGTACGGAATTGTAAGCATAAATAAGCATTTCATAAGGGAAGACAGAGATATGACCAAATTGAATGGTGAAACAAGAGTAACAGCATCGATTATCAAATTTAAGAACAAAAAATCTGAATTTTACAATGAAAAATTCAAATGCAAATCAGATGAGAGAATTTTCGAATACGGGACGTCGACATACCTCAAGTCCAAAAAAGACTCCCGAAATTGAACGGAGTGATACAAGAAGAAGCTCTTGTATTTCTCGAAACGACCGGATGTATCAAGATGTCGTTTCTGGAATCTTCAATTGGACTAGTCTTGAGGTCTTGGCCACCTGCTCCTCATATTGCATTAACGTTGGTCCTTGGACACGTAATCCATTTGATATGAAAAATACGCGTGGCAATTGGTGCAGAAAACGCTAGTTTAGCTTACAAGATTGTTCATATATAAATCGGAAGAGAGAGTGGCGTGAAATCGCAGAAAGGAATAGGAAACGGAGTAGTACAAATTGGACGTGGAATCGGAGAAAGGAATGAGGTCTCAGACTGACTGACAAGGGGAGGAGGGACATCTCATCCGAGCCGTAGAGTAATGTGAAAACTGAAAACTGAAAAGCGTGGCTGAAATCCAGCCCCTAATTATTCCTCAAGTTTTTCATTTTTCAACTTTCAAACCTTTGGAATTTAATGTGACCAAGCGTGTTTTATCTTTTAATACAAGGATTTGACTTGTCATAATTGGAAGAACCGCCGATTCCTTGCATCTTCCCGCCACCAACCCCAACCGTCCAGCCGTTTTATTACCTACCGAGCCACTGAGCTGGAATTTTAAATTGCTTTCATGATATTGCATAGATGAAGGGGACACGAGGGCATCGAGTTAAAGAAAAAATCCACAATGCCAATGGCCCATTTGGTAAAGACTACGACTGAGGGGAGGTGTTTGTTGGGCCTCCAATTGCCTCAACATTAGGTCCAGTGGTACTACCCTAAGTATACGTATATACGTAGTAGACGATGGCTCTTGAGCTATAAAACAACATATCCTTTGTCCTATTTATTCTTTTTTATTAGGACTAGCAGGATCTGGACCCCCAACTTTTCAATTTTATTTTTTAAAATATAAATAAATAAAAATTTATTTGGTAATAATATATGGCTGACGTATAATAATCTTCCACTGGCTAGTAATATATATTTTTTTTCAATATAATCGGTGAATATAATCTCTTTCGAACTGCTTAAAGTTAAGCCGTACTTATTAAATGATATACAAAATTAGTCAACGGGCACAAATGGCAGTGAGCAGTAACAACACAAGTAATATTCTGAATTAAGACCTTAAATAAATGCTGATCCTGTAATGTAATCTGATGATGTGATTTTTTTGTTTTGTTTTTAATAAGGTGAGCGTGTTTATGACAATAAAAGCATGATCTCTACTTGGTAGTTACGCCCTTTCTATGATTCAGTTCTGGTTTTGATGATCATGCAAAATTAGATAGATTAAGTTTACTAGGAGAAGATGACAGACATTGTATAATACAAATACATGTATGGCATATCCTTGCACTTGGATTTTGTAGCAATAATATATTTGTCCAACACTTTTTGAGAATTTCATATGCCTTTATTTGTTTGTTTCTTACTGATTCTTATTTTTGTCTTCTAAATTTGATTCTTGGTTCCTATGTATACTCCCATATATTAATAACACCCTTCTGCATTGTTCTTTTCCTCATTCATTCATCAGAAGCTCATCTGTTCCCTGCAGAGGAATCCAGAAAGATGGAAATTGTTTTGATTCGTTCTCTATTCATTTCGGCAATTTTCATCATTCCCATTGTGATCTACTTTCTTCGTCAGAAACCCAGAAAAAATGGCGAAGCTCGGACATCACCACCTCCACCAGGCAGCACTGGTTGGCCTTTAATTGGTGAAACTATGGAATATCTTTCTACAACTAGGGAAGGCATCCCTGAAAAATTCATAAATGATAGGAGGAATAAATACTCGTCCAAGCTATTTAAGACGTCTTTGCTTGGCCAGCCTATGGTTCTTTTATGCAATGCCGAAGGAAACAAATTCGTTTTCTCCAATGAGAACAGGCTTGTCTCGTCCTGGTGGCCTAGCTCTGTCGACAAATTATTTGACAGTCAAAATGAATCTAAAGGTGAATTAGCCACGAAAATGCGCAAATTTGTCACTCCAGTTCTGAAGTCAGATATGCTCCGCAAGTATGTAGATGTTGTGGATGCCAAGACAAGACAGCATCTACAGAATCATTGGGATGGCAAACAAGTAGTTGAAGTTCACCCTTTCGCCAAGGATTTGACATTTGTATTAGCATGTCGATTGCTGTTGGGCATTGATGATGAGGAAGCAATTGCACAACTTCAAAAATCATTTGAGCACTTTTCAGCTGGGCTTCTTTCGTTGCCTATAGATCTTCCAGGGACGAATTTCAGGCGCGCCATTAAAGAGGCCAAGAAGCTTCGCGAGGAGTTTGAAGTTATGATTAAACAATGGAAGGCTAATCCTTCAAAATCACAAGGCTTATTGTCCCAACATCTTATTAACGAGGAGGGTCAATCTTCAACTGAATCTGAAATCGCAACCAGGATTTTAGCCTTGATAAGTGCTTCTTATGACAATGTAAGCACGGCGATTACTTTTGTCGTCAAGTATCTAGCAGAGATGCCCGATGTATATGAAGCAGTCTTAAGAGGTAATTAATTTAGCACCATATTTAATAAGTATTATTTTTCACAAATATGTGCTTGGATTAATTACTTAGGCTTAATTATCATAATTATAGAGCAACAGGAGATTGCAAGAGCCAAAAGCTCGGAAGAGCTCTTGAATTGGCATGACGTACAAAAGATGAGGTATTCATGGAATGTGGCAAGCGAAGTGCTGAGACTCCATCCACCAGCTAATGGAGCTTTTAGAGAGGTCATAGCCGATTTCACTTATGCTGGATTTTCAATTCCGAAAGGCTGGAAGGTATATATCTATGTTAAAATTATGTCCTTGTATAATATATAATCCCAAGTGGTCTGTATTGATTAATGAATATGTATATACACGATGGTGGACAGCTGCATTGGAATGCATTTGCAACGCATAAAAGTCCAGAATACTTCCCGGATCCAGAAAAGTTTGACCCGTCAAGATTTGACGGAAATGGGATAGTCCCTTACTCATATGTTCCATTTGGAGGAGGAGCTCATATGTGCCCTGGAAAGGAGTATGCCCGAATTGCAATACTTGTTTTGATGCATCATGTGGTGATCAAATTCAAGTTAGAGAAAGTGTTTCCTGACGAGAAAATCATCGGTCTTCCAGTTTTGAGGCCAGCCAAAGGCCTACCAGTGCGCCTTATTCCTAATTAAAAAACTCTAATTATCCATCTAAACATCTATCTATCTAGATATATATTGGTTTTCTTCAGGACCTTCCCAATCAAGCTAAAAGCTATCTATACATTTAAAAAAAAAAAAAAGTTACTGCATATAATCTCAAGTCCATTTAGGACAGAGTTGAACAGAAATGTTAAATCTACACTCTTTTTTAGCTATCACAATTTATATATCTTATTGGAAATACACAATAAATGGTTGATTTTGTTTCTTTATATTTTTTAACCAAAAAGGGGGAAGATTGGGCTATGAAACTTTTGAGCAAGTAGGCTGTGTAAACGTATGCAAGACTTGCGGATCCAGCTAGCTATTTTTATTCCTTTTAATCTTTTCCAGCTATTTTATCCTAATAATCCTAGTCTAAACAACTTGATATTAGATCATAATTGAATCAAGTTGCCATTAGCAAGATCCTAAATAAGGCAAGTTCCATCATAAGGCTGCTCCTAGTTAATTGAAACATCTTCAAATTATGAATATGCTTAGCTATATATATTTTTATGGCCTGCCAAAATGCGCTGGGTTTTTCTCCGCCGGATAGGATATAGGATCACAAGAAAGTTTTAGATTAGAATTAACATCCTTGTTAATTATTTCCCAGTGATTGTGGTGTGGAGTTCAAAGTGATTATGCAATGGAATGTAGATAGGCGTGTAAATGTAATTGGGTAGCTGATGATGATGCTAACAAAGATTGATAAGATCGGTTGTTTTTCGACTGGGCAAGTGTGATGCGGCGGCCGAAAAACCTTGTTTCTCCCAAAGAAAAAGGAAACTGGGAGGCATAAAGACATGAAGGTCGTAAAGGTGATTGAGGATGCTTTGTGAAAGAATAACAGAAGGGTATCGATTAAAGCCCAAAAACATGCATCTCCACTTTTTTTCTGCAATTATTTTTCGTGACAGCTATTCCCCATCACTGCTACAACAACTAGCTGTGGCAACTAGCTGTGGGTAATTAGCTACTGTCAAATTGCACCCAACCTGTTAATTAAACCGACAACTACTAATTAACGGAAATAGAAATCATGACAACATTACTTTGTTTGGGCATGGCATGAATTCTCCTTGCTGAACAATATCTCTAGAAAGATTATATTCCCCCAAATTGACCTCCCTATTACAAAGTTAAAACCAAAGAAAGTGGGACACCAATGGGATCTAATTAAAAGGGTTTGGATGGATATGGCAATTTGACGTTGCTTTTTGCAGTTTGGCCCTTGGCTGCCACTATGGTCAATTTCTTTTTTCGGATTGAGATCCACCTAATTATTAGCCACCTCTCCTCTCTTTCTTTCGTCATCCATCCATATTAATTATTTCCGTCTATAAATAGACACTCGTTTTGCCACTCATCCCATTCTATGCATGTTGTGAAATGAAAAATTGCAGGGTATTTACGTGCTGCTGGAGGCCTTGCATGAAGAGGTAGAGAGTGTAATTCAGCCAAGGATGACTTGCCGGCCTGGCCTTGCCTGCAGCTATCTACAACACCCGCCAACGCCGGCAAGTTGTTTCTTTGGCTACATTGTACTCTTTTCTTCTCATGTCAGGCCTGCTATTGCTACCAGCCTACCACAGCATTACAGACAGCGGATTATTTCGAAAGGTAAACCAACCCATTCAATTAATTATTAATAATTAATCATATGCATGTGACGAATTAAGTTCCTGTCCTTTTCATCTATAATTCTGGATTCCTCTTCTCTTGCCCAGTTTTTTCCATTTTGCTATTTGGAATTCTAAAATTAATTATGTCTTAATTAAAATAAAAGAACTTATATTATTTGTGCTCAGTTAACCCTGGCTAATTCCTAAAACAGTGATGAACTAATTGAGCATAACAAAGATAAAGAAACTGTACTATGCTAGGCTATGGCTGTGCTATCTTAGGAACTCTCTTAAGTAAAAACAATCCCGATTGAGCGGTGGAAAATATCCAGTATAATTGAGTTTTTTTTTATTATTTTGTATTTTTATTTTATCTTAAGAGAAAAAAAGAAGCCCAGAATATATGGTAACTGATCGTATCCTGGAAGGGCCATGGCGAAGCATACATACAACAAAAGCAAATTACAAAAAAAAGGTAATCAAGCACGAGTCTGACGTATTTTCCAAGTGGCTGTCTAGTTTAAACGATAGAAATGTAAGAAAAGGAGTAATCCAACGAGAAGCCGTATAAATACGATGCATTGCATGCTAGTGACGGTGACTTGATGTCGCTTTTGGAGGCAGAGAAACAGATGGGCCATGTTTCTGCCCTAACTTGATTATTAGTTGAGATCTTAAAAATAATCAAAAGAATTATATCTGTACTGGTTAATTATATTACAATGCTGCTGTGTTCCAATTATCTCCACTCCTCAAGGAATATTTTCGGTTTTGTAATTTGCAATGTACAGTATTTTTAAAAAACATCATGGGTTGCAGCCACATATGTTATAGAAACAGATACCAGAGTAGTATTCATTAATTAATAATTACGTCTCCAACTGGAAGATAATTAATTACTGATAGCTATTTCACTAGAATCTTAGCTGGCAATGGCTTTCAACATTGTGACTTCACTTTGTTTTTAGTTAAGTGGTAACTATCATTGGCTTAATTGACCATGATGCTTAATTTTGTTTATTCAATGTTTGAAATATATTGGCTTGATTAATTCAAATTCACATTGGGTAGGTCCATGAAGGGTCAAATCCTTCTTTGATAGACGTTGAAAAATCTCGTTATAGCCCGTTTGCTGTTTGCCAAGCTGAATAAACAGCTTTCAAAAGCTGGATACCGATTGTAACCTAGGCATATATAAATGGTAGACAATTTGCCAAAAAAGCGAAAAACAATGGCTGAAAGTGACGCACACTTAGCTAGTTGTTAGCCAATTGTTTCAACTTTTAAGTACATTAAATTAAAAAAAAAAAAGAAAAAGAAAAAGAAAGCTACGATCGTCGTTGAAAAAGAACAAATTCCCAATTGGGATCACGGTTGAAAGTTGAAAGGCAACTTTTTTATTTTTTAATGTAAATGTATAGTATTATATATGTGGACATTAATTTAATTTTCGTAGCCATCCCAAAAGGCATGGACAAAAGGATTTTTCAAATGAGCTGAATAAATAATTTTCATAGCCATCCCCATGCAAATGATGAAGACGTCACAAGTATATGTTATAATTGGGAAATTTGATTTTTGAGTTTATCTTGCAGTTATTTTTCTAAGTAAAACTTGTAATCACTTCATTCTATATAAAATACAATAAAAGATGTTATTCCTAATCCTACATATTCAGACAGTAAGGTAGCCCAAGCCCAAAACATCATTTCTTAAAATAACTAATTCGGATCCATTGCGAAAGCTTCCCTAATACTAGGCCTAACATCATAAATCACATTCTGAAACGAGCCCATGCAGTGCACGACACAAAGTCACAATTCAGAAGCGCAGAGTCCCAAACTTTTATTTTGAATTGACCTATCAAACGGCCCCACTCCTTTAGCTATGCTAAAAAGGAAATATATATATCTTTATATATTAATAAAGCATCTCTACATAAAGCAAACTGTTCACTGTTTAATTTATTTTTCACTCATCTTTAATAGCACTGTTTAAAATAGTTTGAAAGGTAAGTCGCCGTAGTTATGCTAATAAGGTAAAAGTGAATTTTTTTTTTTTTTAAAGGAAAATGATTTATAAGTTGAAACAAATAGAATATAACACAACACAGGTGTGTTTAACTTGTTTTTTTCAGCCTGTTCTAGTTAACGAAAAAAGAAAAAAGAAATGAATTATGTGTAAATTTTCTAAATTAATGCAATTGCCCATTAGTTAAAGAAAATGGAAATGTTGACTTTACGTCTTACATTTTGTTAATTAATATTTGTAATAAATAATCTTTGTCAAGGACCAAACAGGTTTTAGTTGGGGCATTTTATGGAAGTGAATATGAGGAGTCCGGTGGTCATGTCACAGCACCTACCCGCTCCTTTATTTATTTTTTATTTTTTTTGTGCATACAAAAATAATTCAAAAATTTATTACTCACCTAGCAAGCCGCTACCTGTCTATTGCCCGCACTGCCTCCATCCGCTTTAAGTCCATACAAGAATGGACACGTGTCAGTTAATGAATCAAAATTGTAGAAACATAAATAATCTCCGGTGTGCTCACATTTTGAATCTCGTTGATATTTTTTTATAATAACACGTTTATAGGTGGTGGAGCTAACCTCCTGGAATCAACCGGATATATATATTGTTCCTTTTTCCTTTCGCTTTTGCAAGTTTGGGTTGGCTTCTTTGGCTTCATGTCGGTCTCAAAGCTCCTGGTTTTTTCGCTCCTTCTTGCCCTAATTTTCTCCGCCGTTAGGGCGGAGGCGGATGTTTCAATCCAAACCGATAATCAAGTCATTGGATCAGACGCCGCTGATTCCTCTGCTTTGAAGATCGAAATTGACCAACTTAAGTCTAAGATCCATGCACTTGGTTCGTTTGCTTCTCATAACTCTAGTATTGCTTTTTTTTTTTTTTTTTTTTTTTTTTTTTTTTTCTCATAACTTAGTTATTGCTTTTTTTTTTTTTTTTTTTTTTGGAAAAATCGAATCATTATTTGTGTTTGTTATCCAAAATAGTTTCGTCCAAAGAGGCAACAAAATTGGAAGTTATAGATGTTGAATTTGATTATTTTGAATGTTAATGCTGTCCTTGACTGTAAAGCATAAGCAGCCCTCCCAGTTAACGTTTGATTAGATTCTAAATTTTGTTTTTTTTTTTTTTTTTTTTTTTTTTTTTTTGAAAAATCGAATCATTATTGTGTTGTATCCAAATAGTTCGTCAAAGAGGCAACAAATTGGAAGTATAGATGTTGAATTTGTATTATTTTGAATGTTAATGCTGTCCTTGACTTGGTAAAGCATAGCAGCCTCCCAGTTAACGTTTGATTAGATTCTAATTTTGTTTAATATTCAAGTGCTTTTTGTAGCCGAACCTGACAAGCATAAATCTATCCTAGCCTTTTCAATTTTTCACCTCTTGTTAATTTTTCATTTAGATAGGATGTGTTATTCCATGACATAGATAACTAATGGAATTCTGCCAGATGTTGCTGTGTTTGATTTTTTCATACTAGGACTAGGAAAATGGGCCCAAAGAATAAGAAAAATATCAACATTGTTACCACCACCTCACTTCTTATCGCTTCATTGGTTATAATTCCTATTACATGTGAATTTCACAATAGCAATTTGCCATGATGTAAGCAGGATTTGACTTAAACTGTAACGACTATGGGAAATGTGTGTCAAATATTTACTTTTACCTTTTTGACTTATAAAATTTCCTACCAATTCTAGATGTCTTATCGAGAAAGCTTCTAACAGTATGATGTACTTTTTATATTTGCCATTATCCCTTGATTATTGGAATATGAAGAATCCCACATTGATGAGAAAACTCGAGAACTGAAGAGCAAGGATAATATATTAGCACAAAAGGAGAAAATCATTCAAGACAAGTCAGATAGTATTGTGTCCTTGCAAAGTGAAATATCTTCCCTTCAGGTAATTGTTTTATGCTTTTACTATTAAAATCACATGTTCAAGCATAAAAATGGTATCCTCACGATATATGAACTAATATTTGTTTACATATTATATGAACTAATATTTGCTTGTTAAATAGAAAAAGGGGAAATTAGACACTGCTGAGCAGGTGGGAAAGGCTCATGCACGGGCTGGCGAACTGGAGAAGAAGGTCGAAATAATTCTAGATGTATAAACTACTTATTGTGAAAAAACGATTGGATGGTTTTAACTGGTACTTCTTCCTGCAGGTTGCCGAACTGACAAAGGAATTAGAAACACAACAGAGGCAGAAAGATGCCCTGGAAGCACAAGTCAGTGGGGCTGAAAAGAAGATTGGTGAATTGAACTCAAAATTAGAGAATGTAAGTTATTTCTTTAGCTGGATTCAATATATTGATATATCTTCTGTTTTATTACTTTGTTAGGGACTTTATAATTGTGATTTGTTTAATATTTCCCGTGAATTGGGGTGATATGCAATCATGTATTGTGTTCATTCCACAGCTTCAAAAGATTAATGATGAACAGAAGAGCAAACTTCGAAAGACAGAACGTGCTCTTAAAGTTGCCGAGGTATAATGCTACTTACGAGTTTCCTGTGCAATTATTTCATAGTGAGGATTCTTATTTGCTGTTAATCTCTAATTATTTTTTGTAGGAAGAAATGATGAAGGCAAAGTTCGACGCTACTTCGAAAACTAGAGAGTTAATGGAGGTAAAAAGGGAACACAGTGCAGTTTCTTTTGCAGTCCACTTTTGTATGTCCATATAACTTTATGGACATGTTATGATGTTTAGAAAATCTTACATCCAGTTCAATTTTCTGTTTCTTCATTTGGTTCCTGTTCATTCTTGTGTTTCATCAAGTTAAAGATTTTCTGCTTTAAGAATTTGATGTTATCTCCTAGTTGCAAAAATGGGGAAATAAAAAACTGTATGTTAATGAAGGTTTTTATATTAGACACACCTTTGTGTTGTAGATAGAACCCTCCTCCAACTATACGAAACACTATTTGGCCAGTGATGGAACATGGTCTTGGCAATAACCAAAAATAAGGCCTATTTTTGGATCTGGCATTAATAGTAGAAGAGCATTTCTTTATTACTTAAAAACCATTTGTTATTTGTATGGCATTGGGTGTGTAGAAATTGTAGAAAGAATGGGCCTGTAGGTGTCATGAGTCTGCATGTTAGATGTTTTATTGTGTAGCATTGTACTAGGTACTCATTTTGTACAAGTTAGCTTTTCAGTCATCGTTTCTTAATTATATTGTCATAGATTGTATATTCTGTATTCAGTCACAGGTTACTTTTCAATAGATGATATGTTATGCATGAACATTTTGTTTGTTTAATATGTAAATATTATATGACAAAATATAGACTAGAATTTGTTGTGCAAGCTAATTATATTGTTGATATACACTCAGGTTCATGGAGCCTGGCTTCCACCTTGGCTTGCTGTACAATTAGTCCGTTTTCAGGTAAATTAATGGAATGCTATTGGGCTAGTAGTTTAATGGTCACCTCATAGTGCAGGAGATCAAGGAGTTTAAAAAGCCTGGTTGCTACCTTTCCATTTCTGATGTTCCCAAAGAGAGAAAATTTGATGGAATGCGTTATTTATACCATAAAGCTACATATGTGCATTGTGATATTGATTTTTGGCAATATTTGGTCCAGACACATTGGAATGAGCATGGAAAGCCTGTCATGGAAATGGCGATTCAAAAGGTATATTATTTTCTGGTTGCAAAATGATGTTTTGTTTTTTTTTTTTTTTTTTTTTTTTTTTTTAGATATATTATTTTTCTGGTTGCAAAATGATGCTTTTGTTTTTTTTTTTTTTTTTTTTTTTGTTTCCTCTTATGTTATTGTGGTGCAGACTCACTATCAAAACTTTTTTTTTTTTTTTTTTTTTTTTTTTTTTTTTCCCTCTTATGTTATTTGGTGCAGACTCACTACTCAAACAATGACCAGAATTGAATACTATGACTCAAGTGTAATATCATCTATCAGAATAAAATGTTATGGTAATTTAAAATGTTGAAATCTTCTTTTAGGCCATGGATAAAAAAGCTGATGCTGAAGAGTGGGCCAAACCCCACTTGGAAACAATTAAAACTGTAAGCTCTCTTTACTTATTCTCCAATTTTCTGCTCTATAATTTTGCTTAATGTAAAGGGTGGGCACCATCATTGTTGGAAGCGATCGCTTATTTCTTCCCTTTTGTCATAGACTAGATGTTTTGAGGCATGATTTTCTGTTCTTGCTAGGAGTTACTGAAATTTGGCTTTGAAAAGGAAAAAAAAAAAAAGAAATAAAAAGAAAAACGGAGTCAGTGGTTCTGTGCTATTTGCTCTCTGTTACATTAGCTTTTCTCTCAATGTTGTGCTTTAATTGTTTTCTGAACTGTTGCCTGAAGAAATGGATCCCTGCTGGAAAGGAGCAATGGTTACTGATAACAACTCATCTTGAACCACATGTTCAATCACTGAGTGCAAAAACAATCGAAGCTTTTGAAGCCTTAAAGACTGCAATAACTCCATACGTTGTCAGAGTACAAGAATTTGTCGATCCTCACTACCAGGTTTATATTACAATGCATAAAATTTTATGTTATATCTGCCATAAGTTCTATCTGAAAATGATTAATTTTATCTCAGGAAGCTAAGAAGTTAAGTAAGCCATACATCGATCAGGTTGTAACTGTGACAAAACCCCATGTTGATAAAGTTAGGGTGGCTCTGAAGCCCTACACAAAGCAGGCGGTTCACGCTTATGGGAAATTTTTGGAGTCCGCAACCACATACCATCAGCAGGTATCAGTGCTAAAGTTTATATATCATTGTTGCATGTAATGGTCCATTATGACTTGTGAGTATGTCAGTGAGATGAGTTGCTGGTTTTCTAATTTTCTTCTGACCAATTTTGGATAATAATATGAATTCAGGTTTATCTCGTACTAAAATTAACTATTTTCTTCTGACCAAGGTGCAAGGAACTGTACAAGAAAAGCTGAATAAGCATGAGTTGACAAGGCCTCTTGCTACTAAGGAGTTGATCTGGTTTACGGTATGGGATGACTTATTGTGAATCATCTGAGTTTGTTACTGGACAGAAGAACTAACCAACTTATTGGTCTTTTGATCTTGTAGGCCTCTGCTTTGTTGGCCTTACCCATCATCATTTTGTCAAGAATTTGTTCAGTCATTTTCTGGTCTGTTTCTTAATTACTCAATTATTCAATTTATTGATGAAATTTCTGGTTGTTTCTGTTTGTTTATATAATTGGTTTTTAGCCTATTCTCTGCGTGACATAATCTGCTGTTTACCTGACCTTCACAGCAAAAAGGCAAAGAAACCTACTCGAAATGCTAACGCCAGCCATTCTCGTCGAAAGGCTAAACGAGGGCATCCAGACAAGTAGAGAGCCTCAAGTTTATTTGCTGGTCTTCTCCCGTTGGGATATGTTTGCGGTAATGCCTTGTTATTATTGCTTTATAATAATGCTATCTGGAGCATTTGTTGCAATTACATTACTTTTTGTTTATTTGTTTACTTGAACTACCCATATTCTTTAAGCAACTTAAATCCTCTACCGGATTGACCATTTTGATTAATTTTCAGACTTTGTGGCTCCAGTTTTGCTGGTTTGGATTTACCCATGATTGAACCTTTCCAACATGTCTAAGATGCTTGCTTCTGTTCTTCAATCTTCATGTTTTGTAGATTGCCACTAATCACTTCTATTTTATGATGAGAACAAATCTTGGCGTGGTAAAATAATCCTATATATAGCGTGGTTAAAATAATCCTATATAATATATATAATATATTTTTTTTTGTTTTGCTTCCCTAGTGATCCTATTTTATTTTGTACTTTGTCTGCAATAAAAGAACTTATGTAGAGATGGGTATTGAATATATATATATATATATTTTTTTTTTGTTTGCTCCCTATGATCCTATTTTTATTTTGTACTTTGTCTGCAATAAAGAACTTATGTAGAGATGGTATTGAACTTGTGATTCTTTTTGTGGTTGTCCTGAAATTAGGTATGAACAACTTTAAGCTTTTGCAATTTCTGTATTGATCGGGCAATGTTATGGGGTTCCCATTCGCTCCCCACATCCTATCCTCTTCCCCCTTTCTCCGTAAAAGCATCAAAGCAAGAAGGGTTATGTTGTACCTGATCTATTGCATTATGAATGTTTAATGATCCACTTTTTATTTGATAAGGTTGATGGTGTGTTGTGCATGCTGGCAGCGTGTGTACCCAGAATTTCATTATAGTAACTACCAAATGCCAAAATATAATCCCGTGATAATGAATTAATTTGTTGCTTGCTCCTTGCTAGATCTTTGATTGAATCCAACAGTTTATTTCTCTCTCTTGCAGACGGGGCTTGTACCATTTGCATGAGCTCTTGGATCTACACTGTTCAATCTGATCAAGAAGTACAATGTTTTTGGAGCTCCTGCATATTTATCTCTCTTTTTCTTTTCACGTTACAGAATGAGACGTCCTGAGGATTTTAGATGTAATATGGGTTGGGTTCATTAGCATCGATAGAGTTGTAGTTTATTGTTCTTTTTGTTTATTATTCTTAATTGACAGTTGAAATAATTATATAATCTACCACTTTTGTGTTGATTAGAATCGAATGATATCTGTTGCTGTTGCTTTAGTCTGACTTCGACGTCTCTCCAAATCAGTAGAGGCTTAAACTCGTTGCTCCCCCTTACCATATTCTTCCGTAGGAAAATACACCTTAACCTACTTTCTCTACAAGTGTTAGTTTCTTCCATTTAACGTACGTTTATGAATCCTTTTTCGATATTTCATCCATTCAGGAGTAATTTCTACTTTTCTAGTTTTCTCCCTTCTTGATCTAGATATGGCCAAGAGAGTAA
The DNA here is from genome assembly GCF_014843425.1 of Jatropha curcas. The sequence continues at coordinate 968,402 of NW_023591200.1, read as the reverse complement.
GTTACCTCCAGGCCTTCTGAGACGCGGAGGAATAGGAATGCAGGGTTACGGTTTTGCAAATGGGCAGTTGTTTAGCACGTTGGAAACAATAAAAAACCGTAAGTGGGCTTTGTGTAAGTGGGTTGTATATGGTGGATTATGCCATGGAGATTCATGGACATTGGACAGGCTTCTCGTGGATGATAACAAAACCCATGTACCTTTTTTATTCTTTACTATTTACCATTTTTTCCAGTCCTACATGTTGCCCGCACAGTGTAAGAATCCACTCTAATACCAAGTAAATAATCATCAGGTGCAGAAAAGTCTTTTCCGACTAACATGTTGCAATATATTGTAGTGATAATTATATATATATATATATATATTAGATTTAATAAGCCTAATTACTGTGGATGCTTAATACGTTCTATTCCCAGCAACATATGCTGGCAAGAAATTTGAAGATGGATTAACTAGAAAAACATGATTCCCAATTTAAAAAGAAAAAGGAAGGAAAATAGAAAAGAAGAATCCAAAGGATCTCAATCCCTACAGTAAGACATGACTCTAATTGCTGGGTGGTATTTTACCCAATAATTGCATATCCTAAAACAGTGCACATATATAAGAAGCGACTAAAACTATATTGGAACTAAACATAAGTAGAAGATCTAGCAGCTGAGCTGTGGTATGAGTTCAGTAAGAAGGCCAGTAATTATCTAAATCCATGCAATGTTCGACACCCAGGAATCTGTTGGTTGAGGCATTTGCAGCACTGTTCATATCGGCAGCATAGGCATGAGCAGCCTCTGCAGCAAAGGAAGGAGCAGCGGTGATGATGGAAGAATTAACATCTTGTTGGTTGATGACTGCAGGAGGAGGAGGAGGAGGCTGAGGCTGCAATGGCCTATAAATGGAAGCCCCTCCAAGATTCAAATTCAAGCCAGAAATGGTGAAGGATGATCCTGGGGGTCCAAGTGGTGGGTAGTTCATTTGGGATTGAAGAGGCAGACTTAAACTGGTTGATTCACCAGCTCTGAGAGCCCTCGTCAGTTCTGCCAGCTCCGCTTGGCTCATGTAATTTCTTCCAACTGGAAACTGATAGTTATCTACTGCCTGCTGCATCATTACATTGGCTCCCATTTCAAGGTTGTACGGATTCACTGCTCCTCTTGATTGGTTTGATGGGTATTTTTTAGCTCCTGCGCTTTTCTGGAACACTCGGCAAACCACCCATTCGTCCTGCTCATCCAGTATGAATTCTTCTTATACAAAAGAAAATGATACACCAAATATTCTATATATATATATATATATCACAACTGCAGTTTTGTATGCCGTGTATATGATAACTTGGTTTATGAAACTCACAATAATCTAAACAAACAAGTGGATAGTTTTATTTACGAAAGCCAATTCCATCCAATATGATTTTCTTATAGAAAAATATCCACTAAATAGTCTTATATATAATTACTACTGCCACAAATTATAAAAAGAGATTTACACACACAGAAGAAAAAAAAAAAAATCCACGGTTGTTATGAGATTTTAATTTTACGTGTCTAAGCTCATCTTTTAGTTTTATTTTTCTTTATTACACGATAGCCAAAAGTTAAAAAAGAAAACCTAACTAGTTAGCAATAAAAAGAAAACATCAGTTTGATAATCTATAGAAAGAGAAAGTCATTCGATTTTATAATTCATATGAATGGCATTTTGTTCAACTCATAGTTTCAATTTTGAGGGATGGAATTGAATTGATTTGTCATGTAATCCAAAACTAATTTCATCCAAAACATGAAATCTCTGTAGTTATGAGCTTTACTTTTAAGAAGAACAGTTTTGGACATTTTTGTACTCTGATAAATTGAAAATTTTCAAAAATGTTTTTCAAAAATGTGTTGTTTTTCTTGGAATTTTGTTTAAAATTAAGTTATTTTTAGAAACAAACTGATACTAAATCATGTAATTTGTACTAATTTCCAAACGAAAAATAAAAACTAAAAAATCTGTAATACTTAAAAAGGTCTAAATTAAGTTGTCCATAATTTTACTGGCATTGTCTTTAAATTCTAATCTCAATGTTACAAAAACCTGCCATTTTCTCTTTCCTTTTGTTTCATTATATGTACTATATGAATGAGGTATACATACCTTTACCATGAAACCCTAAGTACCAACCCTCCAACACTTGCCAAGTGAAAGATCATTTCTAGAGCAAAACTGAATCGCAAAAGGACAAGTATTACCTTGGTAGTTCTAAAGGCAGATTTGGAGTGAATCCGATATTCATGCATGACCCAGTTGGTTTTCTCTCCTCGAGGGGCTCTCCCTCTATAGAAAACCAGAGTCTTCTTCATTCCAATTAATTCTGAACTCACACTGTTGAAGATCTCTTTGTCTTTTCCTGTCGTCTTCCAATATCCAGTATTTGTCGCTCTATTTGTTCTCACACCTGTTGGGTATTTCCGATCTCGAAGGCTGAAGAAGTACCACTCCTTTTCTCCCATTTTTGCCTTCCCTGCAGGTTTATAATTAAATTAGTAAGATAAGAACTTTTACACTCCACGCCTGGCTAGGGTTTTTGAGAAATTTATAAGTACCTGGAAGATCCCATGGTTCACACTTGTTAAGATCAACATCAGCAATAGCCCTTCCCGTGAAATTAGCATCAGAGATCTTGCTTACCAGGTAGCATGTGATGAGTTCCTCGTCGGTTGGGTGAAACCGGAACCCTGGAGGCAAACTCTCCTCCTTCCTATCAGCTCCTTCCATAATAATTTCCTTCTCCTTATTTCCTTTTTCACCCGTATGCTTCTGTACTAGAAATAAAAGGCATCAGTGGATATTTCTCAATTATTACAATTAAAACGCTAAATACAATCATCAGAAAATAATAATATTAACGAACTTTTTGTGCATGCTTAGGCTATTTTTGTTTTACTAAGAAAACCCTAGCTAGCTAGCCGGATGAAATATCTAGCTTCCTGAGTGACACGAAAGAAGAATCACCCAAACAACAACTCTCTTTTTCATCTAATTTTATAAAAGCTTAACTTTTTAAGTTTAATTTTAGAAGTAAAGTAGCTTACTTGCATGGGCAAGATTAGGTTTCGGTGTTTTAGATAAAAATATGGTGGACAGCGGACGTGAATGAAAACTTTTTCTTACTTACCATGCACAAGAAATCTGGGATTTTAAGCTTCTGATATGAAGAGATGTAAGGGAAATGAGTTAGGGTGTGTCCTGAAGATCTCACCTACTATGGGTCTTCTCCTACAAGGGAATGCTATATAATATATCTATGCTTTTACAAAATTATAGTTAATATGGAAAGTCTTCGAAGAAATCCTTTGTTTAGGATCCACACATGAGACACCTGTAGCTATTAAAATAATAAAATAGTCAGTCATTGATATTTACCATTTTGGCCTTATCGTCTCCAGCTAGCTCCTTGCTAGGGTTCATTAGTTTTGATTATATGGTTTAATTAATTAATTTCCCTAGATTAGATAATAGTTGGGTTAGTTTTTTAATTAAGATTCATAGTTGTGTTAATTCGCATAATTGATGAAAGAAAAGCTGGCAATTGGTTCGAAGGGTATAAAGAACATTATACATACTACTAGCAGTAGCAGTGTGGTGATATGATATTAATTTAGTTAGTAACCAAGAATTAATTTGGACATGCAAAAAAGACGAAGGTTATAACAAATGAACAAAAACTATGTCCACCGCTGCTGCTTCAAGTAAGCTCCCGTTTTCATTCATTCATTCATTTCGGACCAACACCGTAAGTGCCACGTCATTTGTGGGGCCTTCCCATCTCTACTCGTCACCATGACACCATTCCTTTTTAGGGCAGGCGTCAGATGAGAATATGAGAAGGAGAAGAAGAAGATCAAGATGCACTCACACTTCAACAACAGCTAGGGTTTTCCTTTTTTTCTTTTTACCAGAATTCTTTGACTCAAACCTAATATGAATAGCAGACACTCCTTGTTTAAAGATCAAGAATCTTCATTTCCTTCCTTGTTTTCTTGTTTGACCAATATTATATATATTCTTGTACTTACCGCCAGAAAAAAAATTAACCAATCAGTAATTAATTCTGCATTTGATAACAATACTGAGAATCTTCCTTTTTTTTTTTTTCTTTTAATTTTCGCTTTTACCGCTGTACGTAAAGTAAATACATGAGACCATTTACGTAAAGTAACCAGCTTTCATATTGATATCAAGCAGAAGGTTTAGATTAGAACTGAAAATCGTTCCTTTATATACAGCTTTTCACCTATTGAAATTTTCTAACATCGATTAAGAAGAATTAATATAGGCTTATTAGAATACACCCGTAAGTTATCTTGAATCTCATATATATATATATAAAGTTTTAGATTAGAAACTGAAAATCGTTCCTTTATATGACAAGCTTTTCACCTATTGAAATTTTCTAACATCGTATTAGAAGAATTAATATAGCTTATTAAAGGGAATTAACACCCCGTAAGTTTATCTTGAATCTTCATATATATATATATATATTATGTAATATATATATATATATATATAATCAGTGACATCACAGCTGCTTTAGAAAATAACTTGAGAGAAGCATATTTATGTGATGGTTAAGGCATAATTATGCAAGTTCAATAACTAATTCTGTCCTTATAATCAGCACCCTTTACGTGTTAAGAGGGTTAATTATAAATGTAAAGAAGGAAAATTTTGTTATAAGTGTAACTTCTGTGAAATTCACTCATCTCATCTAATATAAAGAGAGGGTTAGTTATGATTTTGCCAAGATTGAGAGGTTTAACATTTGAATTATTGAAGAAGATAAAGAGAAGTTAATGAATTAGACATCTATCACCATCTTTTATTTTCTTATCAAACACTTCAACTATATCATTTCATTATGGGGTCTTGATCACGTCTGCATTTTTCCAAAGACGACCTAGCCCTTAGCTAACCCTCATGAGGAAAATTCGTGATTGAATGGTAGGCTTGAAATTGACTAATTACAATTATTCAAAGACAAATGTTTTCAGAGAGAAGAACTAATATACTTCCAATGCATATATATAAACGTATGCCATATCAAGAAATTTATTTCTTGTTTGAATTTTAATTTGCGCTGCTTCTTATGCAATGATTTATGTTACTACTGTGTATTAGCGCAGTAAATTAATTAAAAACATTTGGGATATTCAGATCAGATTTCAATTATTGCATCCAAAATAATACGATCAGGGTTCAGGGATCAACTCCTGTATAGGTATGCATGTAGCCTGCAGTTAAGCTTATTCATCACAAATGGCTTCATTTCGTTGATGCTGGGCATTTAATTAGTTGAGCAATCCATCAACATATTAACATATTATTCTAAATCATTTTGTTATTGTGAAATTATAAACTAAAGTTACGTGTTAACTATATAATTACGTGGAAAAAATTAACATGACTATCAAATTCGCTTCGACGAAACGAGTAAAGAATACGTGTTTTACATCTTATTCAATAAATTATATCTAAAAATAGTTTTTTGGATGACTTTGTGGAGTTGAATGGTGCAGTGGTTGACAGGCATTTGTCATGAAGACTCTCTAGAAATAATAGAAAGAAACCCTAATTAAGCTAGTTGGAGATTCGTGGGTGGCATGCTACTTGTGAAGCACTTCAAAATATAATAAAGGACGGGTGATTTGTTTGTTTGTTGTTTGAGAAAGGTGGCAAGAAAAGGAGGGATAACTTTGTTTCCAAAGGGGATGCAAAATATTCAAAAAGGTAGTTGATGTCAATGTAGAAGTAGTAGAAGAAGAATAAGAAGAAGAAGAAGAAGTCATTAGGTCCATAGACATGTGTACCTTCTTAGTCCTTCTGTAATTCCCGACTTACAATTACTGATTCAATAAGTAAGTCCTTAGCGTATGCGTTTCGTTTCTTGCATTTCTCATTTAGAGTGCAATTTTTGTTAAAACTTAAAAAACACTGTACTGAACTACTCCTACTTGTATGTATATACACACACGTGTTAGGTTAGAACTTTGGCAGCATCTGGATTGCTTTTTAATTTTAGGGCATCGAACTATGTAATTTTTAAGAAACCATTATTTTAATCTCAAGCTGAAATTATTGATTAAAAAAAATTAAAAAATTATCCGTTTAATTATTTATTGAATCATTTAAACATATAAAATCTGATAGTTATTTATATCTAGTTGACTAGAATAAAAACTTTCCTTCTTCATCAGTTAAGGTCTAAATCTTACATTCTTAATGCATATATTAATTAAAAGTGATACGAGAGATTAGTAACTTTTAAATTGTTCACAAAAGAAATTAGACCTAAAATTACCCATAATCCATAATTTTTTATTTTTACTCGAAACTGTTAACTATGGTTAGAGAAAATATAATTTATATTAAATTTTGTGTTATTAATTCATATATGTTATGCATAAAATAAATAATTACAAATTACGAATTTGATTGGATTAAAAAGTCTTAAGCAAATTACATTGAGATTCAAATCCATGTAACTCAGAGTCTCAAAGCTGATGATTTTAAGTTTTAGCCCAATGATTGCATAATACGGCCCAATAGACTTATTCCTATCAGTCCAGTCCAATACTTATGTAACTGGAACTGGATTTCATTCCCTGTCTCTCTAGCCTTGGAAAAGAGAGTTTCGTTAGCGAATAACAGGAATTCTCTAAATGATTCTTTACCTAACAATGTGAAAGCAACTGGTTTTTTAACTAGAGCGATGTGGGTTCCAATCCCACATGCTAAGCTAGCTCGTGGTGATCATCCATTCGTGCAATAAAAACAGAAAGGACAAAATGTGATTTAAAACTAATATGTGCTTCAATTACATGATTCACGAGGCTAAGCCTGACAAAAGGTATTTGGTAGGAGAAATTGTCAGATTCACATACAAATCAATGAGTGTATGGCTAATTGCCTATATAAAGCACCAAAAGTTCGAACAAGAAACCAAAATGACTTCTTCAGCTTCAATCATCAATTCCATGTTTAGTGAGAATGAGTGGATTGAGCACATTCAGCAAAATCTCAAACAAGATTTGGAGAATGTTATCCAAATTCCTTTTTCCATCTTTCAAGTGCTTGAATCTGCAAAAGCTTCCAAGCCCGATGCTTACACGCCTCAATTGATAGCATTGGGACCCTATCATCACTTCCGATCTCATCTCTATCATATGGAGACCTTCAAGCTTGCTGTAGCTAAGAGGGCTGTTGAGAATTTCCAACTCTCTAGTATCAATGAGCTGGTTGAAAAACTGAAAGCATGTCTCCCGACTATCTGTGCAAGCTATAGCAGTTACTTAGTGGATGTCCACAAGACCGCCATGCCATGTATAATGGTCATTGATGGACTCTTCCTGCTGGAGCTGATTCGGAACAATGGAGTTTTTCCATCGATGCCTCAAAAGAACTTCTCGAAAGACGCAGTCATGCTTGAGAACCAGATTCCAATCTTGGCGTTAGGACAGATGTTGGAGAACTGTCGCATCAATGATCAGCTATCTTCCAGTTTTGTTCATTTTTGCATACAGCTTTCTCCACTCCCTGTGTTAGAGACTTGTCCAGCTGTGGCCATACGCCACTTGTTGGATCTCTTGTACAAAATGATTTGCCTTAAAGATGAGCCACTGCCTCCTTACGAGGCCTACAGCAGAATGTCAATCGACGAGATGGCCACTGTTGCCTGGGATCAGTTGAAAAATGATGGTTCTGGCATCTTTGCTCCTATAATAAGCTCCGTGGACCGAATCATAACTGTGTCTAAAAGACTTGGGATTTCGACGTACCTAAGGAAGGTTTTCGAAGAAGATGAAGCTTTCAGTCCCACAGCGACGCAGCTCCGACGTGTTGGTGTGGAATTCTGCATCACAAGAGGCGGTATCAGGAATATTAGTTTCGATCAGGATGACAAAAGCTTTAAGTTTAACCTTCCAGTATTTACTTGGAAGCCGAATTGTGAAGTGGTAATGAGAAACCTGCTGGCATACGAAGCCATGGCAAAGTCAGAGCCCCCGATTCTTACTCGTTACACCCAATTGATGAGTGGGATTGTACGCACTGTAGAGGACGTGAAATTGCTCAAAGACAAGAAGATCATTGTTACTGTAGATGAACAACATGTAGACTATGATGACATCGTGCAACTCTTCAGTGGGATCATGGGCAAATCCACCATTAATCTTGAAGAAAAGACCATTTTAGATGATCACATTGAAGCTGTTAACAAATACTACGATAATAACCCAAAGATTAAGGCATCTAAGCTCTTCAAAAAGTATGTTAAATTTTCGTGGAAGCTTTTCATGCTTCTTGCTGCTATATTGCTTTTCACCCTGTTAGGTATTCAGACATTTTGCGACATCTACAACTGTCACAGCCTATTCGGAACCACCTATCCTGTGAATGGTCTGTCTTCTTCGAGATCCTCTTTCTAGCTATATTGTATACCATGTGGTGTCTTTCTTAGTTCCTAGACAAAAATGTATCATCTCCATGGGAATAAAAATAAATGCAAGTATGTATATTCCGCAGTATCTAAGCTGAGGAGCACCTTCTGTTTCTACTGTTACAGACACAACAATTACTGTTTGAATTCCAGGAAAGAAAATTATGATTATATTCCAAGTTGCATGACCATGATAATCATTTTTGAAACATAAATTATGCAATGTGTTAATCTTCAAGTATAAATTTCGTCTGTACAGGTTTAGATGAAAGTTGAAAACACTTATCCATTTGTACACATGTCCAGTAGGCAGTAACACTGTCCCTAGTTGTTGAAAATGGTGACAGGTGATTAGTACATATCTACCTACTTTTGGTTGCATCCAGACTTCCAAACAAACAACAGTAGAATAGTTTGAATGCAAGGGACCAAGAGAGAGACCATCATTTGCTCATTCAAGTCAGAGAAAGTCATCCTCCTTTGCTGACTTGACTCCGGTGGTTGCAAACTTGCAATGACATTAATAAATCTTTAATGATTTTGGCCTATAGCCTTTAATCTATAGACCCATTTATCGGTTAAACATGCACGTGAAAAATATCACATTTTCTGCAAGTCTGGCCACTCAGCCCAAAAATAGGCCCAGCCCTTAGGTATTTTTTCAAGTAGTTTTGTGAAGGTTGAACAAGTTTCTATTATCATTTATATGTACAAAGTTTTTTTAAGATGAAATATCAATAATTTAATCAATCCAAATTGCAAGTACCAAAATATGTTTTCCTACAGAGACATTCCAGAAAGTAACTCAAAATCTGTAGCTGCTATAACCTCCCCCAGTGGGAGATCCATATCCTCCTAAACTTGAAGATCCATAAGCTCCTAGATGTGACGTAAACGAAGATGAAGGGTAGTTGGTTTCTGCTACTTGTGAATAGGAACTAAACCCGGCATCCATCTTCCCATACACACTTGGTGTCGGCTCCTTCTGGTTGTTAATAAAATCCTACAAACAAATTTGCCCAACGTGGACGATTAGTTAAAAAGCTGTCACACACACACACAGCCAAATCCATTTCTTTCTCTACATTAAGAAAGAAGATAATGGCATAACAGAACATTGAGCAGACAACTCATCCACAGTTGATTAGAAAACCATAATGAATTAACCACACTGATGGGGTCCCATAACGTAAAATAAGAAAATTTGTTAAGATATGAACACAATAATTTTTCTTTTAAAGTTTCCTTTTTTTTTTTTTTTTTTTTTTTTTTTACTGTCAATGAACAAACTCAAGGTCCTAAAATATGCATATCAGAAAGCCACAAAGTGAGGCAAAGGAAAACTATAGCAAAGAAGGAAAAAAGAAAGTGAAATGCAATAAAAATGCCCGATCTCATTATTAAAGACAATTACCTGAATGAGCTGTTGAGCCATCTGAACCTGAGAGGTGGTACCCTTGATTTCAACAGTAATCTCATCAGGTAAACCTCTACTCTCCTGTATTGTAAGGATTGCTCCACTAGTACGACGAATGTAGGCAATATTTGATCCACCAACCCCAATGATATCCTCAGCATATGATAGAGGTACTTGCATTGTTTGTGTCATCTAAATTAATAAATAACAGTGCTCATCAAGATCAATCACAATATAGCAAGGATATCTGATATCATGCCTCTAAAAGCACAATACAGGAATCATCGACATTCTAAAAGATCTTCTAATGCAAAGAGAAAGGAAACTCTGATGCTGAGTGAAGACTTTGCCACAAACTAGTTAAGCCACATATCCTAATCTAAGAGTACAGGAGCCCAATTTCCTCCCTCTAAGCATGTTAACTTCCACAGGAAACAGCACGATAAGGAGAATGTTTTTTTTTTTTTTTTTTGGGTTAATTTTTTTCCAACATTTTATGCCTCAATGGCTTAGAATTTGGTCCTGAAATATTTCTAGGGAACAAGGCTGGTTGACCAATTAACCACTTTGACATAATCCAATAATTCAAACATGTTTAGTAACAATAACTGAAGGATTAAACCCACCTGGGTAATTATAGGAGCAGCAGCACGACCGAGTCCTGTTGACCGTAATCCACCAAGTGCAGAATCTTGTGCATAAAGTGACAGTCCAGATTGCAGTATTTTTGAGTCAAGATGCATTTCGCGCTCATATATCGAAGGATCCCTCTTCAAGGACAAGGAATAATCTGAACCAATCCCAATCTGAGGAGCGGGAGCTGAATGGATTGAGGGCTGAGGTTTATCATTCCTGATATCTGCAGAGCGTTCCTGGGAAATTGTTGCATTATACTGCAATGAACTAAGAATTAATTCATGATTCTAACAATCTCAAATCAAGAACTTTGACAACTGAACTCACAGTCTTCTCAAACATAGGAATGACGCTATGATCAACCAAGAACTTCCTCAGGTGTCCTATTACTGCTTCTAATGCTTCTGAAACCTTTTGAGCTTCACCATGTATCTCCACTACTCTTTCTTCTGAAGTAGCATATGAAGGAGCTTCCTCTACAAGAAAAATGAAGGCATTACACACCGCCTATTTGGAGTGAAAAAGAATACAGTAAATAATAGCATGCAATTGCTTAACTGAAAAACATTTACAACTGCTAGAAGCACACCTTCTGCTAAAACACGCACAGCAGCACCGGTGCTTTCCTGTATTGATTTGATTGTAGATCCGTGTTTTCCAATTAAGTTAATAGCCTGTGACGATGCAACCAGTAACCGTATGGAGCAAAAAGCAGCACCAGCAATTGCTGAACCTGTACTGTCACCCTCACCAGCAGATAGACCACTAACACGTTTGTAAACTCTTATCACAGCATCCATGGCAGGAGATAATGCCGCTTCTGGCTCTTCTTTCGCAGATATTAAAACCTAAAAGAGCAAATAAAAATCACCACAATAGGCAATATGGGGTGCAATTGCTAGATAACAAGAAAATTACATGTAAATCAATTGATCTTTGCAAAGCTACACTACTCAAAGCCAGGAAAACAAAGATAATATAGAGGAAAAGTTGTCATGGTAGCAATAACCAAGGATGATAAGATTGCATCAACCTTTTTATTGAACTGCAAAAGGGGGCTACGGGTCCAACTTAAGTTCTAAATATGATGCAAGTAACAATAAAATTACCACTCAAAAAACATACATACAAACAGTAGGAGAGAGGAAAAATATCACAAATTTACATATGTTTAAAACCAAGCTCGCCCTCTTATGCGCTCTTGGAGTGGTGAAAAAACATAAGCACATGATTCATATGACTCATACTGGAGTTACAAGACATCAAGCGTCAACAAGTTAACAATTTCAAACGGCTATATAACCTTAGTTGATAACAAAAATTCATTGCTTGGGATAAGGGAACTATCGGAGGTCTCCATTTGGGCAACCGATGAGAAGCCGCAACTTAGGGTTTGCCTTTTGTAAACTATAATTGAAAAATCAAAACGTAGATATTGCATATACAGACCTAGTTTTACGAGATAGAAACTACACTATGAAAAGCAACACTAGAAAATGCTCGAATTCGACAATTCATGCCAAATAATAATAATAATAATAATAAAAGAAACAGAAAAAGAAGACGACTTTAACAGATGCGAATGAAAGAGTCAGTTAGGACAAGATACTAACGATGCGATCTGGAATGCCGAGGGGTCCTTCAAGGATGCGAATGCGGGCTCGGGTTTCCTCGCACATCTTCTTGATGAGCTCTCCCTTACGTCCAATTATGCTTCCGACTTTCACTACTGGCACAATCAACCTGAACACGTTGTTTCCGGGCCATCCTGGCCACTTTGGTTGAGTTTGTGCTTGTAACTGCTGCTGCTGTATTCCTGCTCCCTCTGCCGCAACGGAATTGATGGTGGACATTGCGGCGGCCTGATGCTTTGAGAAACTAGATTAAAAAAAAAAAAAAGCAAGTACCGGGGCAGGGGCTTCTCACACAGTTCAGAAGCGACTGAATGGCTGAACAGTCTTAACAGACACAGAACAAACGAAGACCGTCTTCTCTACTTTACTCTTGTGACTCAGGAAACGCAGGCCACAGATGCGACGAGGCTAGTCCCGATTCCCGACTCACGAGCCGTTCGGTCATTTATTCGTATGTATAAGGAAAAAGATGTAGTATGTACGATCTGCATCTAGCGTATATTGACGTATTTCTTTTTTTTCTTTTTTTTTTTTTGAAAGGATATATTGACGTATTATTACTGTGGTTAGAATAAAAAACTAACGAATAAATTTCTTCACAAAATTTGTAATTCCGAAAAAATAAAAGATTAACCTTTTGGCTCAATCTGTTCACTGAATTTATTACTTCCCATCAATTTACAGTAAAACAGTAGCTTGTGGGATCCTATGAAATTACAAGTTTAGAAGGTAAATTAAGTGAAAGTTATTCTTTGAATCTTTTCGTAATTTACAAACTTAAGGATATATTAGGCTTTATTCCTAAAAGTAATTAGATTGACTGTAGAAAGTAGGAAGAGATTGACAACGCCCATTAGATAACTTTAATCACCAAATGTACAAATTTACCTCAAAACTTCAATTTATAAAAATTACACTTCCCAAATACTTGAACGTTTATCCAACATTTCAATTTGTAAAATTAAAATGTGAAAATTTTTGTTTAAAAAGTTATACTAATCAAATATTAAATTAATATTTAATATATAAAAGCCAAAAACTCGAGAGACTATTTAGAAAATTCGTAAATGTAAGTGCATAATAAATTTTCTTACAAAAGTACAGAAATAAATTTATTTATGTATTTAGCATATCTAGTCAATAATATAAGCACGTATTGTATTTTTCCCTCCAAAAAAACACATGTTATGTGTTGCCTAATTATAAAAATTTGATACTTTTTACAATGATAGTCTTGTTTAAATACAGTGTTTTTGTTTTGGCAAATTTTGATTTAGGCTAAATATACACCTTTGATAATGTACTCATGCCATATTATTATTTATTATCCACTTGAGGAATTTATTTTCTTTAAAATTTCGTAACTATAAGCTATTGAAGATGAGGAACCAAATTGGAAAAACAAAACATCTCATTTCTCTGACCAGAAATTTGTGATATATATCATAATCACACTGGAAAATAGCAGTTCTAGCTAATTATGGGCTTACGTTTATCAAACGGGGCATACTTACGCATGGAGAATCCATCAAACTACAACAACGTTGAAGACCTTTATTTATAGACCTTCATAAAGAAAGGTTCCCTTCTTGAGGGCCAAAGGTTCTTTCTGCGTTATGTTTTCATGCATGAACTTACATTTGTTGGATGATTACTCCTGGAAAGAACCATCAGTCCTTCCATCCAATTGACTGTAAATGACTCTGACAATGTATTTCAATATTTTATTTATCGATCCTCTTCTTTCTACAGCGTTTTCTCAGTTTGCTTCTTGTTTTATAACATGATTTTTCCATCCCCTTTCCAGGTCATCTAGACAGAGACAAACAAAAAGAAATAAACACCTTGCTAATAAGGCAGATCTGACACGTTGAGGAATTGCCTCTCATCTTTTTATCAACCCTAGAGAAACACTGATCTAACATTTTATGGCTGACTAGCTCCAGATTGAAGGCTTCCACTATTTGCACAAGTTCAATGTTAAATAAACTGTCATGAACAAATAGAAAACAGAACCTGCTAATTAAAAGAAAGAAAAACAAATATATATTGTATTGCATTTGCATGTACTATGTATTTATATGTACCTTAGGTTTTCTTTTGTCTCTATCCAATATGATTGCTCTTATAGCCTACAGGAAAGCATAATAGACGAACCCTCCTGTGCAAGGCTGCAAAAGAACAATTTTCCACATAAATCCATTCATAGTAAGACATCCACATAACTGGATTAACAAGCTAACAGTGCCAGATCACTTCAACTCTCACCTGCTTGTGAAAAGACCCAAAACCAATCCTCTTTCATGAATACAAGATAGGAGTTTCAAGATGCATGCTGAATAGATCAGTCCAAGATGCTATTTGAGCCCTTCCGAAGCTTTCTTCTGGTTTTATGGATTGAAACAATTGTAGAATAAGGTGCTTTTATGATTTCATTACTTGAACTCAATAGCAACTAGAGCATTGGTTCTCATGAATACAAATCAGTTGAGCTTCTCAGAAACAGTGGCTGACATTTGATACAGAATGCAATTCATTTCTTAGAGCATGTAACTGCAGCTGCTTGTATATGAAGTTCTCATCCTTGTTGACACACTCAACAAGCCTACTGATCTCCAACTGATATAGCAATCTCAAAGCTTCAGTCCTTACTAATCCTGCCAAAAAGTTGAAACTGTGATTGTATTGAAAGTTCCAACGTCCCTCAGTTCCATTAAACAGGTTTAACATTTCAAACATTCATCTCAGTAATGTAGAATATGTGATGGTAAAAGTTACATATACATAGACAAATGCGTGCGCGCGCGCACATTATGAGAGAGAACTTTTCTAAACAAACACTCAACACGAAATCCACTGACATTTATCTAAAGAATAAATTACAGAGTCGAATGCATCACACCAATCTAACACCCAGGTAACTTACCATAGCAGATCAAGTCAAGCTCAGATAAAGCATTCTGGATACAAACACAAGTAGAGAAAGTCAATAATCTAGCATTAACTCAGCAAGGATTCACAGAGCAGCATCCCTAACTCTTGAGTGATTGAACACTCAGCAGTCAGCAAGCCAAAGCACATGCTGAAGTCATTGCTTAGAACGCAGCATGTAGTGAATAGGCTAAAAATCTTCCATGTTGGGGGAAAAAAATTAAAGCTTTGGTGAGAGTTGCATTATATGGAAAAACTTAAGAAACCATTATGTTCGTAGGTGGCATTTCAATCATCTTTAAACTATAACAAAAATGTTGCAGTGAAAACAGTCATAAGGCAACTAAATAAATACATACCTCCAGAAAATCACATGCAGGTATGAAGTTCCCACAAACAGAGCAGCCATAATCAATAAATTTTCAGAACAGCTACAAGGTCTTCGACTTGAAAGCAAAATTATACTCCAATATCCAAAAACCAACAATTTTCTCTTCCCAAGCATAACTATTTCTCAATGAAAAGCTCTTCTTTTCAGTGTCAACCACTTTTTATAGAGATCAAATGCCATATCAGTCTCCCTCATTGTGCAGTACTTCTTGATAAGTATCTGAAATGGAACATGATCAACTGTAAGACCAGAATTCTGTAACTTGGAAAGGAGTTCCTCTGCCTCCTTCATGTTACCACTCTTACAAAAACCTCCAATAAGCTCAGTGTAAGTTATTAGATCTGGTTCACATCCAGTTTTCAGCATCTCATTATAGAAGCGAGTTGCAACACTAATCTGTCCTGCATTACAAGCTGCGCTGATTAAAAGATTATAAGTAACCACATCAAGGAAAAGACCATGACAATCCATCTCCTTTTTGAGATAATATGCAGCGACAACATTTCCTACTTTTACTTGTGCATGAATCAATGCATTGTAGGTAAACACATTTGGCACAACACCAAAAGACAACATTTGATCTCTGATGGAAAATGCATTATCAGGATCACCACATCTCCCGTAACTACCAATTATAAGGTTCCAAACAAAAGGCTCCGGTACCATCGACTTCTTTAACATAAAATTGAGATACTCATTAGCCTTAAAAACATCTCCCTTGGTACATAGGCCATGAATCACCATTTTGTACGAAATGTGGTCAGGAGCAACTCCCATTCTTAACATTACATCATGGATGTAACAAGCCTCATAAATTTTTCCTGCTTGGCAAAGACCAGATATAAGAGTGTTATATGTAAAGACATCAGGAAGTAAGCCCCTTTTGAGCATTTCACAAGAATAGCTATATGCGAGTTTCAAGTCTTGAATCAAACAGAACCCATGGATAATGACATTGTATGAGATAGCATCCACATTCTTTTGGGACAAAGCATCCCAAATACCGAGGGCCTGAGTCATATCTCCATTCTTAATACAACCATCCATAAGTATAGTTGAGGTAATTATATCTATTCTTGCTGTTTCGTTATCATCTATTATCTCTCTCAGAAGTTTCTTGGCATCATCCAATAGGCCGCTTTTGCAGAGCGCATGCACAAGTATGTTTAAAGTAACCCTATTTGGCCTGATGCCACTATTAGTCATAGTAGAGAAAAGAAAGAGAGCTTTATCAACATCATTTCTAAGACAATAACCCTTTATAAATGTGTTATAAGTGGCACAGTTGGGAGAGGGACCTATTTCTAACATCTCCCTAATAATCCAATCAGCCTTCTCCAATTCCCCAGTTTTACACAATCCATTCACCAAATAATTGTGTGTGAGCACATCAGGAACAAAACCTATCTGTACCATTTTTCTCCTAAGCCAAAGAGCTGTCCCCAGCTTGCCCACCAAACAAAACTCCCTAATTACAGCTGCATGTCTCACGTAAGTAACATCTGCAACGTATCCTGTAAGGTCTACCTTCACTGACAATATACCTTCCCTGCAAAACTTAAAGCCAAAAAAACAACAGAATGTCATCGTTCTTGAATATGCACCCATGATGACTCAAACAATCAATAAAATAACAACATAAAATTTCATCAAGATTTTATTTTTCTTTTAAAATATATGAAATAAAAGGCTGACCTCATTGATTTCAAGCGCTCCAAATTACCCTTAAGCATTGCATCCAAAACATTGAAAACAAATTGTGGATCACCTTCACCATTGTCTTCCCGTTTATTCTGAAACCAATCTTGAGTTCTTAACTGGCATCGATGACTAAGAGCTTCCATGAGATTATCGATGGAGTAGCTACCACCATGCCTTTTACACACACCAACGTTCACAAAATTAGATAAATGCAGGAATGACTCAGGAAACATCGAACAAAAAAAGGTATCAAAAAGAATACAACAAATGAATTAAAAGTATAAATCAAAATCTATTATAACACATGAATTGTTTTCTTATCGCTTTTGTTTTGCAGCCAGCCAAAAAATAACATTTCGAAAAAAAACAACTTCACCCGGGACTAAAGAGTGTTGCTAGATAAGCAAATTAAACAAAATAAAGTTGAAACTGAAACTAGGAAAGAGTTTCCACTTCATTTCTTAATTGAAAATCGGAATATAATTTAGAAACAAGAAGAAGAACACGGAGTTACCTTGTGTTTGGATCTACAATCGGTTCACGAAAGAAGATGTTACTGAATATCTGAGCAGCATTTTGCTTGATGGTGTCAACGGTTCGGTCAAATAATCGAAGAAGAAAAATGTGAGATGATGCAGATTCTCCAGAAGATATTAACAGCTGAAAATACAACCAGTACCAATTAACCAATCAGAAATTAGAACTATCAAATGAGCCAGACATAAAATGTTGAAATACTGCTATCAACTCACAGCCGCCATCTTCTCCTCTTTCAGCGTCTCGGAGTAATCCTCTTCGACCACCAAGGGAAAAAAACCATCTATATTTTTACTACAGGTAGTATCTGTTCTTCTTCCTAAAGAAAGCCCCCCCTCTCTCGGCCTCTCTCCCTCCGCCGCGTTTGACGAGAAGGGCGGGTGATTCTGAACTTTTTTCGAGGCCTCAAACGTGGCCCACATTGTTACGCATTTTGGGCCCTAGCCCAATGTATTCCTTGGTTCAATCTATCAATATGTTTCAAAATATTTATAGATTTTGAAATGTGTTGTTACCCATTTCATTTGTAGATTTTTTTTAATGATTTTCTATTCTATAAATATAAAATTAACAAAAGGTTTCACTATTTATTGCCATTTTTTTATTTTTTTTGCAATTTTTTATCATAGCATTTCTTAACCTTGACATTGACAATAGCATTTATAATTTAAATATATTAAAGTAAAACAAATGAAATAAAAGTAAGAATAAGGCGCCAACCCAAATTCAAAAAATCAAAGTGATTGGTTTAAAATTTTGTAGGCAATTTCAAATTTTCATATTGCGGGGAGAGAAATTTATTTTAAGTAAATTTTATTTTGTCTAGCAAAGGAGAGGCGAAGAGGCAGAAGAGGAAAGAATCCTATTTCTATTTCACCATTCGTTTCTTCTACCGACTGGTATGTATCAAACTCTCAATTCCATGCTTTCATATTCCACATTGCAATTTTTCTCTTTCTATGATTTTAATTTATTGTTCAAATTCGACGAATCTGCATTTACTTAAATCCATCCTCTTTACCTACGTGTTCTGAAATAGCCGATCTTGCTGCTTTTGAAGCTGGTTATCATGCCACTTCACCTTCATAAGAGTAGTCACGCGAAGACTATCAAACCAGCAATGCTTTAATTGCAGTTCTATTTTACTTTCCTGCACTCAACTCCACTAAACCCAGTGTTTCATTCCGTGATATATAGTCATACTATACCCCTTTTATGCTGTGTTGTTCAAGCGTCAGGAAAGCTGGCATAGTTTTTGTTGACGGTCTTTTTTTAGTAGTTGACAATTGATTAATGCTGAATATTTTTATTATGGGTTCTTGATAGAGAGAGAGACGATTGAAATTTTGTGCGTCTATAATCACTTTCACCTTTTTTTTTTTTTCTGTTTTTAAAGTGGCGATCTGAAGGTTCTTGTGATTAACTTGGGAAATATTGCAATCAGCTTATATTGAACACGGAGCTGGAAAATATGCTGTTACAGAACTTGATCCCAATTGCAGTTGAATCTGCTCTGCCTTTTGCTTCCAATAATGGGAATAAAGAATTATTATGTGAGTGGGTGCCTGCAAAAGCCTGGAAAAGTTGTTCAGAACAAGGTGAATTCCATCAGGATGGTTTAAACCCTTTGATGAATGGCAATTCTTATGCAATTACTGAATCAAATGGAATGTGCAAACGAAGAAAGCTTCAGAAAATGTCTCTTGTAGTTTCCCCTTTAGAACAAAAAGCTGATGGATTAACTATTGACACAGTAAAGGGTGGTCCGCTAAAGGCTAATGTTGAATATGGAATTGATGATGGAGCTGGTGATCGAGCTTGTGTCTCACCCGTTGAAAGATGCATTGAAGCCATTGGTAGCAACTATAAGTCTCTTGATAAAGAGTATAGTGAATCTCTATCATCAAACCCTGACAGAAAGGAGAGTACTGTTACTTCCCCAACCACAAGGACGGAAGCTATCAGTGCTGTAGAACGTCCTGTTTCTAAGTGGCTGTTGTCAGGTGAAGATCTCCCAATAAGAGATATCTGCATTTCTGTTCTTAGAAGTCATGGGCTGCTTGTAGGAGATCAGACTGTGAATAGTAGTGTTCCCACTAAAGTTCCAGGTATTAACGAATGTAGCAAAATTTTCCTGTCTTGTAAATTATGTGGTAATTTGGATCATACATCATGTATGTTGCTATGTGATCACTGTGAAGATGCATTTCATGTGTCTTGCTGCCATCCAAAGACGAAGGTGTTGCCCACTGATGAGTGGTTTTGTCAACCTTGTTCAAAGTCAATTGATAAAGCTTCGCTGGAGGCCCCTTTTCTAAAATCACAAAACATCAATTGGTGGAAAGGAATTACTAATTTTAAATTGGATCCAATTGCATCCATGTTAAAATATCCTGAGTTGTATACATCTCGTGTTAGAATTGGTGATTCTTTCCAAGCAGCAGTTCCTGAATGGTCTGATCAGTTCTCCGGGTATGTTTTATCTGCATTTTGCATCTTGTACCTGTTTTGGTTGTTTACATTTTCCCATATGTTCATTTCTCTTTGATTTTTAATTATGTGAATTCTGGGTTATAGAATATGGTTAATCTAATATTTTATGTGAAGGTAATGGGTCGCCAGATTCTTGTTTTTTGGAATGTCTAATCTAGGAGCCTGCTTGAAACGATTGAAGCTCCTGGATGGTTTAAGTTTGATTAAAGCTTTCTTAGCAATCTAGGCAACTTAAACTCTTATCAATCTAGTAACTCAATTCAGTGCCCAAATTGCAGTAAGTAAAAAAATATACTGTTTTAGGATTGCTTATAATAGAGATTACCATTTGAAGAACTAACTAAGCAGCAGAACCTATGTATCAGTTAATGACAATGTTTTGTGTTTCCCTTTTCTAGATATTTACTTAAGTCTTCTCACTGGATAAATGAGTGGATGGTGTATATCATCACATCTTTTGAAACTTATGTTGCTGCAGGTATTCTGATTGCATTGGTGAGCCATTGGAAATGGATCCAGCAGAGACTATTGGCTTACATGTAAGCAACCCCTTGCGTCCATCTATTATTCTAGTGATCTTTTTTCCTATTATAATGTTTTAGAAGTACTTAAAATATCCATATATTTCATTTTCTTATTAAAAGATATTTTAAAAGAGAAGCTTGAAAAAAAAAAATGCAATGCAATTCTTTGACATGTATGTATCAACACTAAACTTTTTGAATCGTACTTTATGAACTTGTCAGTTAACGTTGCCGAGGCTTACAGTGAAAGATTTTCATTTTCTCAGGGATTCCTTACAGACAAATATATGAGGTCCAATTCTATCAGTAACTGGCTTCAATGTCAAGAAGTCATATGCGATGGCACAAGGAAATTTGTTGATGGAATCATATGTGGGAAGTGGCGCAGGTAAAATCTTAAAATGCCCGTCTTACATTACCATTTACATTTATATGCAATTCCTGCAAGGTCTTTAGATTTTAATTATAGCGAGACACTTCACATTAGGGATGTCTTGATTGGAGAATGGGCATCAGCTTCTTCTTTCTGCACTTCTTATTCATAGTTGTCATTTCTTAACTCTCATTACTGCTGATAAAACATCAGCTCCTGACGTTTGTCTTAAAACAATAACTTCATGCGCCTAGTACTTGTTTGCAACTCTTTGTGCCTATTTGATTAATTGATGTCTCTGGTTACTTGTTGTCTTTGACTCTATTCTATAAAGCTTAAACTGAAGTTTGGTTTATAGGGCACCTCTCTCCGACGTCCAAACTGATGATTGGGATTGTTCTTGCTCTGTTCTTTGGGATCCATCCCATTCAGATTGTGCTGTTCCTCAGGTGAATACTTGCTTGTTATTTTCTTTTTACATCATCATTTGTCAAAAAAATATATTCAATTAATGATTCCAATGTTAGTGAATCATATATATTCATGCATTTTCTTCATTTTTCTAGGAGTTGGAAACAAATGAAGTGTTACTGCAATTGAAGTATATAGAGCAGGTATGTCCTTGTTTTGCAATTCATATCAAGTAGCACAGGTTTTTTTTTTTTTTTTTCCATTTTCAATGTTCTATCTGCCATAAATAGTTTCAAACTACTGTGCAGTTGAGATCTCGCCTTGCTGCTAAAAAGAGTGAATTCCATTGTTAGAAAATGATGGTGACGTATTGAACATAATGCAAAATCACAGTCCCTTGGCAACTGAGGCATAACATGCCTGTGCAGTTTGTCAGCAGAATTTTCACGCAGAATCTGGGTCCATTCTCCCTGTCAAATACAAGTTTTCGTCTTGTGGCTCTTATGGATAGCTGTCATGAGCAATTGATGTTGTAATTAGATGTGCAATTTGTTTTGATAATTTTTTCGGACAAAAGAAGTGCTCAATAATCATTTTTCTTTTGGTTTTCTTTTTGATTCTCAAGGAGGTTTGCTGGACTCCAGCTGCATAATTTTTCTCATGTTAGACCTCCTTATGTTGGTTCATTATCAATCTTGTTTCTTAGCAAGCGAAAGCCTTGGGATCAATATAGCAAATATACGGCACTGGTTCATGAAATCTCCCAGAATCCCAACATTCGTCATTGGAACATAAGTCAGTAAGTTTACATCAATTGATTGAATAATCATCTGAATTGTCTTAAAATCTCTGCTTTCAAAACTATAATATATTGTGTTCTGAATCTTAGAAGGGCATGAGACTTCAACACATTGTGTAATCTCTTTCACACGACTAGATTGTTGAATAGTTCCTAATGCCAAGTAATTTGCTATCTCTTGAATCCTTTGGTCTGTCTTCCTGCATGATTAGTTTGCCTAGTGGCATAGGCCCTGTCCTGACTGTACTGCTTCTTAGGGTTCCGAAATTTGAGAGGTACAACTTGCATGGTGTATGACTTTCCAGGAAAGTGTCTCTTATCTTTCTCAAGTTTTTGCAGCTGCGGCAACCAGTAAGCCACATACTCTCCTTCAGGATCATAGGTTTGTGCCTATAAATTATAAAGGCATCTCAGCAACAAATTGAACAACATTTAAAAATAAAATAGGCCATCGTTAACCAGTTGAATACATTTCATATCTCATCTAAAAATATTTAAAACCATCTTTATTATATATGTCGGGAATGTCCTGTTTGTCTTCTATTTATAAGAAAGAATATATATGGAAATACTTACTTGCTTTGGGATGCTGAAATAGCGATCTTCTCTAGGGTCATTCCCAACTCCTTCACAAAATAACAGAGTAATTTGAATGAAAGGAAAAACAGCTTGCTAAAAATTACTAGATTTTGGAATTTGCAAAGGAAGCTCCTTAAAATGTTTGTTTGCTCAAGCATCATTACTGACGCACACATATGGACAAGAGACAAAGAAAGGAACAATACATGCAGAAAAAGAAAATGCCTTGCCTGCACCATAAGTCCAATTCCCATAATTGGAACAGGGGTCATAATCCAAGAGGCATGTCTCAAACCATTCAGCTCCCATACGCCAGTCAATGCCCATATCTCGAACAAGAAAGGAGCACACAATCTGTAAAAATGGAGTTGGAGACTTGTCTATTTTTCATAACAATACATAAAAATAATTGCTAATTTTATGTTTACTTGGTTAGTTTAGCCAACAAGCACACGTGTAAATGAGCAGGGCTATGGTATCAATGGAGTTGCAATCTTCCTGGGGTCCCCAATGAAATAACTAACAATGTAATGTTAAAATATAATCATGTGCTTATTATTACCTGCCGCCCTCGATTTGACATGAAGCCAGTGCTCAATAGTTCCTTCATGTTGGCATCAATGAGAGGGTATCTGGAAATTTTCAAATATGTAAGTGAAGAAGCAATGCAGCTTTAATGTGGATTGAAATCTGCTAATCTTGTTTAGATTAGCAAAAGGAAGCTACAAATGGGAAAAAATTTTAATAGAACAGAAGAAAATTTAAGTTTTTTCTTTGTGTTCTTATGAACTTATAATAATATCTGGTTTATTTAATAGCATTTCAATTTGGCAGCTGAATGCTCTTATAAGGGCAAGAGACTAAAATGCTTTTTTAAGAAAAAGTGATACTTCACAAAATAATTCCTTGGATCAAACAAAATACCCTGTACAGCCATCTCTCCAAGATTCAAACAATCTCTGGTCTTGAGTCCATCTGCGCTCCACTTTCCGAGGGCCTCCTACAAACAGAAATTGATGTGACAGAGACCGAACGGTGAAAAATCATTGATGGTGGATTCATTTTTACATTACTATCTAGTACTAAAAACTAGTCATTGGCCTACGTTTTTTCAGCGAATAAGATACTCAACAAGACATATTTTTGGATCTTGTGTTTCTACATTTGGTTGTATTTGAACTGACAGGATACTGAAAAAGAATTTTACCCAAATGGAATAGTGAATTTCCATATTTGACTGAGATAAACTTGAAGTAATCCCTCCAAATCAATTCAAACAAAACCCTGAAATGGTAAGCCCCAAATTAAGGTAAAGACATCAAAACATTGATAGAGGGACAAACAGTGGTCACTTTAAACTATAAAATCGGTTTAAATGAAGCACCATCTGCATTTAAGAGGGAAATAAGGAGAGACCAGTATGTGGAATCATTTGCTGCCCTTTCCTTTTCATATCTCTTCACCTATAGCAATTAATACAAACAATTTCCATGAATCAATTTGATCATTCAATTTCACTGAAGATTATAAACAGCCACACCAAGAGAGTTTAGTTGTCAACCTCCTCATATATGAAACGAGGAGAAAGGCTTCCTGAAGCAAGCCATGGAGAGAATTTTGTTGAGTAATCAGGTCCCAACATCCCATTTCTTGTCTCTTTATATATCTTCAGCAAATCCTGTTTGCATAAGCATGGGAATAAGAATTCCTAAGATTGACCACACTAGTGGATGTAATGAGGTCCCTTTCCTTGTTTGTTCACTATCACAAATTCTGCATGTAAACTTTGCAAGATATACATCTAAAATCCAAATCAGATGAGCTGATGATGATTATTGATTGCTTAATTTATTTATTTACCATCAAATTTAGTTTAGAATCCAACCACTCCAAGAAATCAATTAATACGTTGTTTCAAATATTTCATTCTCAAGAAGAAGCCGAGATATTTCTTTGAAATGTTATATTCATGAAATGAAGTTACAATCAGCAATCTTTTAGTTGTCAGTTTGTTTGCTGAAGCATCCACATGTGAACATAATAGTTTTCTGTTCTTTCAACTGTCCCTTTTCCATTCTTGAAAGATCATCCATGGAAAAGAATATTTATGCATACAGTGAGAAATTCCACTTACCTTCTTCCAGAAGTACTCGTAGACCCTGCTCAATGCAGCACTTTCACCTCCCAAAAACCTCATTCCTTTGTTAACCTGCAAGGACATGAAAAAGGACCAAAAGACTAAAATCCATAGGCAGGCACTGTATTTTATATATAAACACAGATGGAAGATAAATATTGCCTTTTGTGGTTGAAACCCAAGGTCGTCAATTGACGGAACACATCCCCAATCCTCAACACTAGGTGGTGGTGCAAGAGAAGTTGGCATTTTAGTACAGCTTCGGATAGCACATTTTGCTTCAACAGACTGAAATAAGATTAATGATACAGACACAGCTCTCACAAAAGAGAACTTCAAATAAACATCAATAGAAAAGGGCGGTGGTGGATTAAAAATCAGTAAACAAGGAATCATGCCTTACGAAATTGAGTATACACGTCAGGTATATCGTTGGTATAGAAAGGGAGGTCATCCATGTGGTACATAGTGCTGCCCCAAACAAGTTGTAGCTTAGGACTTTTTGAAGAGCCATGGCTTTTGGACTTCTCTGGAGAAGGCGACAACTTTACTTGCTGGAGTGCTTTACTGATTAATCTCTCAACATTTGTTTCCTCACTGCATGTTTCCTTTTGTGCATATACCTGACTAGATTGCATTAAGATAGTCAAATTATTACTTCAAATTCAATCAATGCCCAGCGATTCAAGATAAGTATATCGTACTATTACTGTAGAGAAAACACTTAACTGTGTGGGCTGCAAAAGCTTCAGCAAGAGAAGGGAGAATTTCCTCAGGTTTCCCATGTCGAATTAGCAGGTTGAGTCCCTTTTTCATCAAATTCTTCCTCAAGTCAGCCAAACACTCGATGATAAATTGGGCTCTCAAAGCTGGTAAAACAAGCAGAATAAGGAGAACACTTCACATTGACACTTACCAGAAAAACTTCTTTTATATCTTCAATTAGAATCCAGTTAACAGGGTGATTTGCACAATATATAATAAAATCTAATTAACCACAATATGCCGTCACTAGAAACCATTTTCCTTAAAGATAGAAAATTTATAACGAAATCAATTACCTCCTGTTTTAGGGAAGCCAAAATGATAGGTAGTTTGAAAAAGTCGAGGATCCACACAATACACGGGCAAAACCGCCTCGGATGAAACCCAAGCCATGAACAGAGCCTCATTGTCCAATACTCTCAAATCGTTCCTGAACCAAACAATGGCAGTCCCTTTCCCTACCCTTTTTACAATCTTGGAAGAGTACCTGTCAAAGGTATGATCTGCAATGCGATCCATTTCATCAGAGTCAAGAGCCGGAACTTGGCAGGTCAGAGTGGAAGAAGAGCTTGAACTCGAATTCATTATCTGGCGTATACAGAGCTTTGAGTGGGCTGTTAGAATTGGATATGTTAGAGTTGAAATGCGTTGTGAAGGCTGAATAAGTTTCTTCAGAGAAAGAGAAGAGATTGAGGAATAAAGACCTGCCATGGCCCATCTTCAGGCTTAAAGTTTGTACTTTGGAGAGGAAGAAGAGACAGTTGGGAGGCCGGAGGCCGACACGTTGGAATTAGGCGTTTTCTCGCGACGTGGCTACTTATGAGCCTCTATAAGGTAGATTTGGATTAACGAATGCCACGTCACTTAGATTACCTCGCCGTTTAAATTAAATGCCTCCCAAATAGACACTAAGTTTCCGTTTCTTGTAGACGAGAGGTTAAAAGAGGACCGGCGTTTTCACGGATGCGGAAAACCATTCAAACGGAGAAACAAAATCATTTAACAAAACGACCTATGCTTAATAGCCATGATAAAGAAAACGGCATTTCAAGCGAAAAATTTAAATAAAATCACCTTCGAACTGCCGTTTTCAATATATTGAATGGGCTTTGCTTTAGCCGTTATATGGGCCCATTTTGACAATTGAGACCTAGCTTGGGCCAATCGTAGTACAGCATACATGCGAGCCTTTTAAGTTTTAATTTAAACACCCCTTCGTGTTCTAGAGAGATCGGTTCCGGAATCTTCCACGAGAAAAAAAAAAAAAAAAAGGCAATCTCTCTGGCTAGCTTTATGAGCTCTATAAGGGTAAGATTGTGGATTAAAGACGAATGCCACGTCACTTGAGATTACCTCAGCCGGTTTAAATTAAATGCCTCCCAAATAGACAACTAAAGTTGTCCGTTCTTGTAGACGAGAGGTTAAAAGGAGGAGACCGGGCGTTTTCACGAGATGCGGGAAATAGACAAACCATATCCAAACGGAGAAACCAAAATCATTTATAACCAAAAGCGACTATGCCTTATATAGCCATGAATAAAGAAAGTGGCATTTCAAGCGAAAAAATTTAAAAATAAAATTCAACCTTCGAATGCCGTTTTCAATATATTATTGATGGGCTTTGCTTATATGAAGAGCCGTTATATGGGCCCAATTTTGTGAGCAATTGAGACCTACTTGGGCCCCAATCGTAAGTAAGCAGCCATACATGCGAGCCTTTTAAAGTTTTAATTTAAAACACCCCTTCGTGTTCTTAGAGAGATCGGTTCAGGAATCTTCCAACGAGAAAAAAAAAAAAAAAAAGGCAATCTCTCTCTCCCTGATGAGGTATTGAAAGACACATGACTTTTGCCAGATTAACTTGCCTGAAACATTGTTTTGTTTGATTTTTATAGTTTCAAAATAGTCCAAGAATCGTGAATCTACGTTAAGATGTCGGCATTCTGAGAACGCTCGTAAGCGGGAAAGCTCAAGGCTGAAGGGGAAAACCACTGGAAGTTGAAAAACGTGGTGGCATTTCTAAGAAGAAAAAGAAGAAGAAGCATGAATATCATGGAGTCCGCCCCAAATAAGGTTGCTCCGTGTTTTCTCCTAACTTTTTTGCTTATTCCCTTCGCATATGTTGCAAATCAATTAAAAAAAAAAAAAAAAAAGGCAATCTCTCTCTCCTGATGAGGTATTGAAAGACATACTTTGTGCCAATTACTTGCCTAACATTGTTTTGTTTGATTTTACGTTTCAAAATAGTCCAGAATCGTGATCTACGTTAAGATGTCGGCATTTGAGAACGTCGTAAGCGGGAAGCTCAGGCTGAAGGGGAAACCACTGGAAGTGAAAACGGGTGGCATTTCTAAGAAGAAAAAGAAGAAGAAGCATGAATATCATGATCGCCCCACAATAGGTTCTCCCGTGTTCTCCTAACTTTTTTGCTTATTCCCTTCCATATGTTGCAAATCAATTGCCCCTGTATATAGACTGTGATGCTTTCCTTTTTTTCTTTTATAATTTTTCAAAAACCATAACTTTGAGTGATATCTGCATATTGCCTTAAGTGAACTTGATTATAGTGGCCAATACTAGCTAGTTTGAATGTTTTCAGGTGCACTAATTTTTGTTTATGATTTAAAAATCTGAAATTTAGGTGGTCTTCTATAGCCATTTGCAAATTGGAATGAAAACAACCGTTATATGTGTCTTCTAATTAATAGAAGTTGTTGGTGTCTTGGCTTTTAATGTAATCATCTGGCTAAATAGCTATAAAATGTGAAGGGAAAATATTGAGTTATTATTTAGCCGGAGGCACTGGGGTTTATGGAAATTAGTTTTTATCAGACATCTGTATCTTCAACTGGTGGAATAAAGATTGAAGGGCACGGGTTTAAAAGCAGAACTGCAGATATTTTGACTCGAGGAATAGATTGTATCAATATCAAGAAATTAGAATTCAGAGCTTGCTATATAAGATCATAAAGATGAAACTTTGATTTGACAATGAGCATTGAATTCATAACAAGAATAATAGAATGTAAAAAAAGTATAACAGTATATGAGCAACAAAGAGATGTAGGTTTTGATTTTAATGTGCCTGATCGTGAGTGATGAATCTTTCCGTGATTGTGTCAATAACCACACATTGTGTTGCTTATACAATTTGATATTTGGGATGTCATGAATTATGATATTTAGTGTTTAAAATGTGATTGCTTCAATGAATCTCGCTTTGGCCGATGAATGCTGCTTTTATACCTAGTTGTCACATTCTTTTGACTAACTAAATTTTTTCATTTTGGAGGCTGTCAGGTATGAACAATGCCTCTTTTGAGGATATAAATGAGACAGACAAAGATGATGAAAAAGATCAGGCTGCTAAATATGATGACCATCTGACGCCAGCTGAGAGGCGTTATCTTCAGCAATGGGAGAAAATTGATCTCCAAAGGCTGACGAAGATGGCCAGTAAATCACACCGTGATCGAATACAGGAATTCAACCAATATCTGGCCAATTTAAGTGAGCATTATGATATTCCTAAAGTGGGGCCTGGTTAGTTTGTTTCTGTGTTTTGTTTGTCAATTTTAACTTTGATTACCTTGTAACTGCAAAAATGCAAACACTCTGCTGTCTTAAGTTTAAATGGCGTGATTTCAATTCTGAAAATGACGTCCTGGGATCTGCAATTGATACAGTCTTTATCTCTACTCACTTGAAATTTAAACATTGTTGCAATAAATTTTATTGCTTATGTCAGTTGGAACTCCAAATTTTGTTCACCCAATAATCTGCATCGACGACTTTTATGAACCATAATTTGATTTCGAGGTTTTTAGCGTCTGAGTTGAGTTATTATGTGTTGCTGCGTACAATGCAGCACGTATACTAAACCGAGTATTATTTGCGGCAATTCCATTATCCTTGTCAGACTCTCAGAGCCTTAACAATACAGAGAACATGGGCATCCCATTAAAAATATTCAATTTAACAAAAAATTGGTGTCAAACCAACGGAATTGAATTTTCCAATCCTTGCCAATTGGCCAGCATAGTTCAGAAGAAAATGATAAGGAAATCACATTATATTTACTTGAGGACATCAAGAAGAGTCTATCTGCGTCTTTGAAAAACAAATAACGAACCTCTGGAGCCCTTTCCCAACCTAATCTTCTCATCGATGTATGTTATCTGCAGCTTAACCTCACTTTGACCACCATACTGGAACTCCAATGCTCCAACCTTCAGTTGAGGTGGCTCAAATATAACTTGAATCCAATTTTCATCCAAAACCTTCAGCTGACCTGAACATTCATAAACAAAGGCGATCAACATTAGTTAAAAGAACTAAAAATATGGTATCAGGGATTCAGATTGCTTTTTCATATATTCATGGAATTAAAAATAAATAAGTGGATTGGCATTGGTCTACCTTTGAGAGAGACAACTCCATCAAGAAATCCCATCAGGGAAAAGGAGACCTTGTTCCTTATAGTGTCAGGAGCTTCAACTGCTTGAACCATTTCCTTTGTTCTAAACACAAGACGCCCCAATGCACTCCTATATCCACCTCCAGGCGATGTTGGATTCGAACAGTACACCACATCCCATTCTGCACCAACTCCAAATCTCATAACAAAGTTAACACCCTAATTTAATTGTAATTACCAACTATAATTCAAATTAGTTACCTCCAAAGATAAGAGGACTTTTCACTGGTTCTGCCACACAATATTGTTGCAATTGCTGAGCAACTTGACCTACCTCTTCGTGACCTTCTTTGGTCAGCGAAACACCTCTATCTGTTTGGGTAACCTGATTCCCGGTTATTCAATTATTACTCAGTTTTTTGTCACAGCAAAACCGGAGTACGAATTCAAAATCTATCAATACCTTAGAGAGAATAGAAGCAACAAGATCGTCGGGTCGTTCAGTTCGCACTTCCAGATTCGAGATCGAAACCGAGCACACGATTCGCATACTTCTGTTCTGCCTACACTGAGAGAGTAATGAAACGGCATTCGGCAATTTAACGGGTTTTGAGCAAGAAGTTAGGGTTTTAGGAACGCATAATTTGGAACCTGTAAATAAAGCAAAAGAAGAAGAAGCAGCAGCCATTGAAGCTGCAGATAGAAAACGCAGAAGCCCTGTGCTAGATGATGATTCTCTGCTCTTCTTTTGAGTTTTCAGATTTCTCTTCGTTTTGACGATTCTGTTGTGCCACGTTGGTTTGGAAATCAAGGTGTGGCCCGCGTGATTTTTCTTTATTTGGTTGATGTTCCACCACGTAGGCAGATACCATTTCCTTTTTCCATTATCCGACTTGCCTGTCCCGATGTATTGCGAATATACCAACTCATTCAATAATCGTCATATAAGAATAATCGTCATAATTTAGTACTATTTAATTTGTTTTTTATCTTAAAAAAATGTTTTTTTAATAAAAAGTTAAAATATTTTCATTTAAAATAAAAAATATTATTTTATTAATTTAGCATAGGAATGAGATTATATATGGAGAGTGATTTTTTTTTATAATTATAGTGATGCAGTGTGTCACTGTTAATTATGAAATATTAAACATTGGTTAACGAATGAGAGAACATAAGAAAAAAAAAGGAAAAAAATTCAAGTTTCTTCGAATATCTTAAAACAACAAAAAAAATATTATTTTTCTGAAAACATAATATTATTTGTCAGTCAGAAACAACAATAGTACTTGAATGAGCCAATGAGGAAGGCATGATTAGAATAGGAAACAGAAGACAAGAAAAGCCAAAAATAGAAAATGTTACATAAACGTTCCATTTCCATGTACTTGGAAAAATTACAGGCATATAAAGAGCCATCCGAGATCAAGTTATCCTAGTTTTATAATTATTGTAAGTGTAACTAATGATATATTAGTAAATTTCCAATTCCTGTGATCTCTACATTTTGAACGTTCATGAAGATTTCCATGGTTACTCTCAGAGATCAGCTTCCTTTTATCGATACTACTCTTCTTTATTGTTAATGAGGTTGGTGGTTTCTCCTTCTCCTTCATTAATTGTTGCCAAAAAAGTTTAATGATTCTGTTCAATGTCTGGCAATATTCGCGCATCATCAGACACAATATGCATGGATTTCATATATGTTTCTGTAAATCATATACATCTAGATCGTACTTTTTTAGCAATAAATTATCGATATCTTTAATGATAGATCTAGTTTCACGGCATTTTTTTGAGATTTCAATTTGCGGATCATGCAATAGTAACAGAAAAAATGGAATCGAATTGATTGATTGATTTATGGCAGCAGAGCATGAGAGAGATTCTAGTAATGCCAGGACACAGACACCGGCCACAATATCTAAAGAAGCCAATATGGATACTTACATTGGTTTCTCTGTTGAGCATATTTCTGATAGCAGCCTCATTTTATCGGCCAGGAAGCTCTCCAGCCTGCAGCTATATATTTCCTTCAAGGAGTTGTACGTGGTTCGAAAAACCTCAGATTGTCCCTTCCCGAGAACTAACAGACGATGAGATTGCAAGTCAGGTTGTGATTAGGGACATCCTCAACGCACCTTCCGTTCAATCAAATAACCCCAAAATTGCTTTTCTATTTTTGACTCCAGGCCCGTTACCATTTGAGAGATTATGGGACAAATTCTTTTATGTGAGTTTTTTTTTTCTCTTTTAAAATTATATGACCTAGGTTACGTATTTTCTTGTATTTATTAACTCGTTGCAGCACTCAGGGGCATGAGGACAGATTCACTGTGTATGTCCATGCGTCTAGAGAAAGAACTGTTCACGTCAGTCGTTATTTTATTGGTCGAGACATCCGCAGCGACAAGGTATATATACACATATATATGTTGATTCTTTATCCTGATTCAGAGAAGAGAAGGTTCATATTTGTATCATAAGAAACAAAATAATTGCAGGTGGAATGGGGAAAAATTTCCATGGTTGATGCAGAGAAGAGACTACTGGCACATGCACTTGCCGATCCTGATAACCAACAGTTTGTCTTGCTCTCTGATAGGTACTACTCTTATGCTTATCTTGCAATTGCTACATTATTATATTGGCTTTGCTAATTCCTTCGTTTCTACTTTCTTCTTCACAGTTGTGTACCACTGCATAATTTTGACTACGTGTATAATTACCTGATGTTCACAAATATTAGCTACATTGACAGGTGAGCAAATATTTTTTTGTCTAAAGAAATAAAAACATACTTCTCTGCTGACTCTCTGTCTCTAAATAACTGTGTTTATATAAATATAAATGTAGTTTCGAGGACCTTGGTCCCCATGGAAGTGGGAGGTATTCAGAACGTATGATGCCTGAAGTTGATAAGAGAGATTTTCGAAAGGGTTCACAAGTAAGAAACAAGTTTTGATTTCCCGAATTATGTTTCAGATCTTGTGAATTATCAATAGTAAGATTAACAGTGGCATTTCAGTGGTTCTCCATGAAGCGCCAACATGCTATAATCATCATGTCAGACTTCTTGTATTACACAAAATTTAGGCTCTTCTGCAAGGTAACATTTCCTAATTTCTAGCTATTAATTGGCTAAATTAGCACTATTAGTTACTTAATTAATCGATCTTGCCTTGATTTGTTTACATCTCCAGCCAAACATGGATGGGCGCAATTGCTATGCTGACGAGCATTACTTATCTACCCTTTTTCATGTCAGTACATTAGAGTTCTGAAACCTGTTCTGTTCAAATTTATTGTCGTTTATATTATAATCGTCTCTTTAATTTCTTTGTCCGTTTAAGATGATTGATCCCAACGGAATTGCCAAGTGGTCTGTAACGCACGTGGATTGGTCTCAAAGGAAATGGCATCCAAAAGCATACAGAGCCCGAGATGTTACTTACGATCTTCTTAAAAACATTACGGTAAAGGGATTTGGATCCATTCTTTTCATTTGGAATTTGCTTCTCGAATGACAATATGTACTTTCTTTTCTCGCCTATTGCAGTCTACTGACGAGGCCTTGCATCTCACAAGTGATGAGAAGGTATGAAAAGCTTGTTGTTACAATTTTAGCGACTTAAAAGGCAGATCTTTTATTTATATTTATATCGGTTTCTAATTGCAACTGCAGAGGACAGTGATAACGACGCCGTGTCTTTGGAATGGAATGAAGCGACCCTGCTATTTATTTGCTAGAAAGTTCTATCCTGAAACTCTAGAAAAATTGTTGTTTCTCTTCTCAAATTATACGACAATTTAGATTTTTTTTTCTAAATTATTATATTCTTTGGTTAATTTGATCAAACACCTTTATGGGGCAAATTGCCCATAATGTTGTTTTGAGCCAACAATTAGACTTTCTCTCCCACTTGCAACATGGATGAATTTCCAAAGGAACGAAAAAATTTAGATTGGACTTGTGACAAACGCCATTAACACATGATGACATGAATTATTGTTGTCCGAAAACGTTTTATGCTTTGGTTGACCCACTAATGAAAAGTCCATCCAAATAGCCGGTATAATAATAAATTAGAAGAATTAATAACCAGTCTCGCACATACTTCAACCTTAGCTAATGATTTTCAACGTGGCACGATCCTTGCCTTTTAATCTGTCATCCACGTCGCTTCAATACCGTATAGTCACATCCCATCACTTATCAAATAAACCCAATTCAATCTGACCCGTTGATTTGAAATCCACCAAATTAAAAGCGCGGGAAATCGAATACGATGCTTGTCACGTACAAGAGCACTGTCTGTCCCTATTCTCTCACACGCACGAGCATAGTTGCATAACATACGCGCATAGGGAGAAGGCTGGAAAAAGGATAATCTGTACGGACATCCCCCACTTTCCATGGCGCCTAGGAAGCGAAAGGCCGGGGGAGAAGCTGAGCAGGCCGTGAAGCCCATTGCGGTGACGTCGACGAGGGTGACTCGGAGCTCGAGTCGGCGAGCCAACTCGAACTCACCCGTACCACCAGCCGAGTTGCCCAAGGCGAAAAAGGGAAAAGCAGCTAAGAAGGAGAAGTCAAAGCCGGAAGAGAAAGAGGAGACAGAGACCGAGACCGAGACCGAGACCGAGACAAAGACAGAGAACGTAGAAGAGAAAGACAAGACTACTGCCGATGGGACTGGGAAGACCATCGTGATTGAACACTGGTGAGCGTTTTTCTCTTTGTTCTGTCTGGTTTATTAGAAACTAATGAAGATAGAGGGAAGTCATAATTAACTGTCTGTGGTTTCGATTTCGGGTAAAAGAAAAGTCGAAACTTCGATAAAGTAAGTTACAGTGGACTTAGGGTTTAAAACGGTAAGATGCAGCACATTTTCTTGTCTCATTTCTGTTGTTGCCAAAATGGAGGAGAGGGGAAGAAAGTGGAAGGAGTATCCCCTAGGTAATCTTTTATTTTATTTCTTAGACTTTGAAATGCCTAACGAACCAGGTGGCTGTATTAGGTTTGGCGGATTTTTTTTTTTTTTTTTTTTTGACTTTGAAATGCCTAAACGAACCAGGTGGCTGTATTAGGTTTTGGCGGATTTTTTTTTTTTTTTTTCTGTTTCTTAGGGTAAAGGATTTTTTTTTTTTTTTTTCTGTTTCTTAGGGTAAAAGGGTTTGTGATTTAGTGCCTTTGGTTACTTACAGGTTTGAGCATGGACTTGCTAAAAAGGGAAAACTGACGATTTTTTTTCGTCACTTAAATCATGTTCAGCTCTTTAGATAAGTTTTGGAGAAAAGGAGAATGTTGTTGGGATATTTACAATCCTTGTAATTTATAATTGAAAGAAACGAGAAGAGAAAATTTGCAGGAAGGGGATAGTTAGTATAGATGATCTTGGGTCATGTGGTGGAACAAATAGTGGGTAGAAAAAAATGTTGGGAGGAGATCGAGTAACTATTTTCTTTTATTGCTTTTTTGTCTGTAGACAAAAAGGATTGGTCTCTTTGTTCTCGTTGTGTTTGATATTGGTCGTAGAAGCATGACTTTGTCTATCCTAAACGCTATAGATTATCAAACCTGTTACTACTTTTGAAGTCCCTATTTACTGTTTTGGACAGTGCTACATCAATTTCACCTCATGATGATACAATAGTTCTGGAAGACAAAGGGTACTTATTGGTTTGCACACAATGATTGGCTTGCAGTGTTGACAAGACTGAGTGAATGTGGTTGAAAGTTTTGACTTGCTTGGATTTGGTTTCATGGGATAGAGTCTGTTATATACAATATAGCTAACTGTAGAGATAAGTAGGTCCATTGTTAGTCAAACTGTGTGTCTGGTTTTTGCTACATGCACCTGACTTTTTTGCGAAGATGAAAACAAATTCCATTATCTGTAATATCTAATTAATTTGCTGCTTATTACAGCAAACAATGCAACTCATTCAAGACAAGGGCTACGCAGGTG
Organism: Jatropha curcas; assembly: GCF_014843425.1. Next base: position 932,206 of record NW_023591200.1, on the reverse strand, counting down.
AAAACTGGTTTGGAGGATGCTGTTCCTGGTATCAATGTGCTACTTAATCCCGAGAAGGTATATTTGTTAATATTTCCACCTTTGCTTGCAAGTTGAAGCACCGTTAACAATTGAATCTGTTTTTTAGCTGTTTGTTCTTTGTATAAAGCCAAGGTCGCATGGACTTTCAATAATGCAATGGTTCTCTGTGCATAACTGAATTTCATAGGAGTGTCTTACCTCCTTCTCTTCAGATTATTTTATTTTATAGAAGTTTTTTTATTTCCTTTCAGAAGTTTGTTTCTGCTGAATGATCATGTTTGCTTCAGTTAAAGAACTACTAGTGATCATGTTTATGGTGTTAGAAACCTTCTGATTCATTTCTTTCATTTTTGGCTAGTTATGGATTTGTATGAATTCTTCAAGATGTACCAAGTGTATGGAAATATCTGCATATTATCATATTAGGTGCACATTACTTTTGAGCTTTTCTACAGACATTTCTGTTCAATTGATGTTTTTTTTTTCCTTTTTGACAGCCTAGAAGAGGTTGCTTTGAAATACGGAGGGAAGGTGGAGAGAAGTTCATCAGTCTTCTGGTAAAATTTACAATAAAAAATAACTCTGTTAGGTGCCCTGCCAATAATATTAGACTGCAATACCATCTTGTGCCATTAAGGATGGAGAATTTGCAATTTTATCATGCTGCTATAATGACATTGCCAATTGATTGTTTTGGGATGCATATGAAATTAGGATTGTGGTTGGGGTTTTACCTGTGAAGTCTGTGTAGCATATTGTTAGCCTTTTGGCCTTGGCAAATTAAAACATTCCCTTGATCTTCTTGTTAGAAGTAGCAATGTTTTCTTATTTTGATCGGCTGTTCACTGTTATATCAATGTCGATCTCTTCATCTCAAAAAAAAAAAAAAAAAAAAGTAAAAAATGGGCAATTTGTATTTTCTGCCCAAATTCAAGGCGCATTTTGAACTTTCTTCCTTTTATCTTTTATTATAATTAGAAAACAAACTTATATAATTAATGTGCAAAAATTAGTCCATCACATAATTTAGTTTTTTTTTTTTTTTTTTTTTTTTTGATAGGATTAGAATTTTACCTCGTCTATTTACAATATCGAGGTGCAGGACACTAGACGTTAATTTCCTTCCAAATGAGAAGCATGTTGCTGTATTGTTCTTTAGAATTATGTAGTTAGTTTTAAGTTTTGGTCCGAGAGAATTGGCAATTTAGTATCTGAGAGGTTTTCTAACTAAATATTGCCAAAATTCCTTTATGTTTCCTAGTCTAGTCTCAAATTTGCATCAAATTTTGACGTTTGCATTGCAGGACATGAAACGACCATTTAAACCAATGAAGGATCTTGATATGGAGGAAGTCATCGCAGATATAATTAGCAAGATAAAATGATAAGCCAATGTTTGTGGATGTATTTTGGTTGCAGAGCAGTGTTTTGTGAAGTTGGAAGTTAACCAAGCTAACATGATCCAGAATTGGAAACGTCTTTTTTAACTCTTTTTTGTTGATTTTCCTTTGATGTTTGTATTTGTTGTCTGGTGTATTGTGTAGGTCATTATTCCTATTAACAAATCATTTTGGATATTTTTTTGATAAGCATTATGATTAGCTAACGCATGCAAAGCCCATAATGTTGTTATTAAGTGCAGAATGATATATTTGTTTGTTTCCTATTGTTATTTGGTTTGCGAAACAGATTTATGAGAGAAGTGATCAGGTTGTTCGTTCATATTTGATCATTCTCATTTAATAATGTAGTCTTTAATGCCACTATTTTAATGAATGACTAAATAGTTTAAATTTTGGGGATTAATCTGGATTTTTACTAAACAAGAGGGATGGAGTTGTGATTATGCCTAAACTGAAACTTTTTACTGATGAATTTCGTACCCATTAATTGGGCAAAATCAATGAGAATTCATTTCAGACGAAAGAAAAACGAATGCCACGAACTGGGCTCGCAGCTTCGATTCTACTAATAATACATATATAGCGAGTGGGTGACATCCGTATAATATAATTGAAATAGAAAAACTAGTTATTTTTCATTTCTTTTCTTTTTTTCCCTTTTCCTTATCCCGTTCCTTTTCAGTCGTCTCAAAGTTGAGTAAGCTTAGAAAACCATGATGCAGGCCGCCAACCCCGTGACCGCTGCAGCGCCACTCATATTGGTAAGTGATGAGCCAGATTGCTGATCAGGTGCCTCAGCCTGTGTTTCACCTTCAGCTAGTGGTGAGTCGGGCTCCGGTGGAGAGCTGACGGGTCCATCAGATTCTGGTGCATAGGAGCTGATTGGTCCATCGGATTCTGGTGCATACGAGCTGACCGGCCCATCCGATTCTGGTCCATCAGCAGCAGGAGTAGGCGCCTCGGTTGGTGCTCCGGTGGCTACATCATCATCGGCTGCCGGTGCAGGAGATTCAGCCGGTGTTGGAGCAGGAAGTGGTGCCTTCTTATGAGAACCTTCAGGTGGCGGAGTAGACTTGCTCTCAATTCCTGGAGCCTCAATAACACCACTTACTTTGAGTACTGAAATATTATAAGGCTGTGAAGCAACAACCCCTTTCAGAGATACAGTGAGTGGAGCACCCTTAGCGGCAGGCCCAAACATGATTCCTTTAGGAGTCCTGGTGACATTCAAGAAACCTTGTTGATCAACTGCAACGCCTGTAGTCTGGTACAATGTGGTAAGGATATTGCTCTTTTCCTGAAGCTTGCTCAGCTTTGTCTCGTCATAGTAATCAAGAATCACATGAGCGCCTAACACTCTCTTCGTCACATCCAGTGGTTTGCCTGAGAGATCACGGATGGCTCTGTTAGCGACGGCCAGGACGGTGATCGTTTGGCGGCTGTTGATTTGCTGGGCGAGGCCTGTTTGTGAGAGGAGTCTATTGAAGGTACTAAATTCAGGGTAATTTGAAAGGAGCCTTGTGATATTGAAGGCCATGGAGGTTGAAGAAAAGACGGTGAAAAGAACAAGGAATAAGAGAAAAGAAGAGGTCTTGGAATCCATTTTTGGTGATTCCAAATGCCTCTTCGTTATTGGGATGCCCCTGCCACTGATTCATACAGCAGAGTGGAGGCCTTCTTAAACATGTTGGGATTTCGCCAGAAATGGGATGTTCATAAAACTCGCGGCTGAGAGTGAATTTCTGTGCCTGTTCGCCTGGCGATTTTGCATGGATGGATGTATTTTGAATCTGTTAAGTCTGTTTTGATTATAGCCCACTTAGAGGAAGGTGTGATGTTCCAACTCAAGTTAGGCCTCAGCCCAATCAACTCAACCCACGTGGGGCTTTACATTTTGATTAGTGAAACTGTAGGCTCGAGATTCAAAAGTTGTTTAGAGCTTGAGGCCATTTTTTGCGTGTTAAATCTTGTATTTCACCCAAAGTTTTCTATTATTTGTAATTTGACCCTAAATGAAGCATTTATCTACCGAGCATCCCAGTTTCCATCTTTAGTACCAATTGTACCTCTAAAATCAAATTAGGGTAACTTAAGAATCAAATAGTTCGAGATTCAAAAGTTGTTTAGAGCTTGAGGCCATTTTTTGCGTGTTAAATCTTGTATTTCACCCAAAGTTTTCTATTATTTGTAATTTGACCCTAAATGAAGCATTTATCTACCGAGCATCCCAGTTTCCATCTTTAGTACCAATTGTACCTCTAAAATCAAATTAGGGTAACTTAAGAATCAAATAGTTAGTTTAACTATAATTTAAGGATCAATTTCTCAATTAATTTATAATTAAAAAGAAGTTATTATGGATAGAGTGACCAACGTAATAATAAAATCACAAGTTGCGAATTTTATAGCTAGTTTTTGAAAATAGAAATTCTAACGTGTTAATTTGACTATAATTTTAGTATTAATTTATTCTTTTTTTTTCAAAATATTTTAGTCCAATTTAGTAAATTTGAAGTTTTGGATTCCATAGAAATGCAATTTTTTTTCTTTTGATGAAAGGCCATATAAATGTTTTTTTTTTTTTGAAACTAGATGTACTATTTTAATGAAAAGGTATTGAAAATTGAATCTTTGCCCTAAAAAATCACACATCAAGTCTGCTGATTCGTATCTTTTGAACAAATTATATATTTAATAATTGCATAATTAGTGCCACCTTTTTAATGGTGTAAGGTGAACGACATCTATGAAGAGACATTTAATAGATAATTAAGACTTTTTATTATGTGGTTTGTGATTATTCCTAAATTAAAATAATAAAAGATTGGGAAAAAAAATAACTTGAAAGAGATGTTTGATGAAATTCATATTCTGAATGCATAAGGTATTTATTCTTCTTGAATGGGAATATAAACATACATCAAATAACCAGATTGCTTGTGTTAACAAACCATTAATTAAAAATTACCTCCTTAAGTCTAATTATAATATTTTTGATTACCTTCCTTGGAGCTTTTGCAATATTCTCCTCAAGAGATAGATAGGAGCTTTGTTGCTAATTCTAGTTGTACCTAATCTAATGCACTTTATTAACTTTAATCTTATTCCCTTAATCTTTAATTACTTTATTAGACTGATATATATATATAAATTTTTAATCTACGTTTAATTAGAACTGATAGTATATATATATATATATATTATATATATATGTAATTGAGTTTATTAGAATGTTAATGAGTAACATTATGCTGTCTGCTTTAATTAATGCTAATCCTTCTGTTATTCCATTTCAGATTACTTAATTATTTTTGTTAAGTTAGTATATATATATGTTAATTGAGTGATTAGAATGTTAATGAGTACATATGCTGTCTGCTTTAATTAATGCTATCCTTCTGTATAATTCCATTCAGATTACTTAATTATTTTTGTTAAGTTAGTATATAAAATGGGCAGATATGCCGCCACAGCAATGATCTCTCTTTCTATAAGTTGAAATTCTTAGTTTGATACATGAAGCCTAATAAACAATCCCTTTGAGAAAATGAAAATGAAAAAGAAAAAGAAAGAGAAAGAAAAAAAAACATTTATATGGCAAAAGAAAACCTTGGGAGCTAAGAATGCAGCTCGTGAGAAATCAACTTTTGGTGATTCGGAAAAAAAGAGATAAAAACCAAGTCTTTCTGATAAGGTTTGTTGGGGTTTGATCGAAACGTCCCCACCACAGAAAGCAAATCCAAAAATATACAAAGACATTGGAAATTCCTGTTCATCTCAATTTGTCCTCCAAAATTCAAACAAACATATGATTGCTATTATCATACTTTCCATTCTTTATGGGATTAAAAAATTAATATTGATGCAACTATCAATCATCAGATCTGCATTAATGGAGAGTATTTTCTGTTTCAATTACTCATTTTTCATTTTAAACATTCTTCATTTTCATTACATGGGAATTAAAAATACTAGCAACGGTTTCAGAAAAAGTTAAATTTCTAAAAATTGACCGAATAAAAAACGTTTCAGACTTGATGTTGTGAGTGTATGTCATTAGGATATTATGGTATGGTTAAAGAGGAACAGCAGAAGCAAAGTTGGACCACACGCTGACTTAACATTGCAATTAGTTCCATCCTTTCCTACTTTTAAATTGCAATTAATTCTGATTATTGTTCTTAAGCAAGGTGAATTAAAGAAGTAATGGAAAGGAGGAAAAATCGATGGAAGAATGATAGATTTGACAGGACATGTGTCAAACGGTCCTCGGTTGGTGGACCATGAGAGGCCATGTGATCTCATGTGGGCAACTTACAAATTTTTAAACAAACAAATTTTAACACGATAACTCAAATCTGGTGCTGTGGTCCTCAGAAGTAGGAGCTGTACTATAAACGTGACGTTTCTTTTCATTCGTAACAAAGAATTGACTACATTATCTCAAACAGGAATGAAATGGATTGAGTGGATTAGTACCTTACCTTGTTCAAACATTATTATTATTGTTTCATTTGATGTTCATCCCACACTTAATAATTGGTTGATTTCAATTTTATCTAATAATTAGAGGTTTCAATTCAACCATGCATGCATGCATGTGTGGCTACCTCTAATCAATTGCATTTGTATATAAACACTCGGCATCTCTCTAAATTCATAATTTAAAGCGTCAATCAGGAGTGATCTGGTTGATCTTAGAAGAGAGAGATTTCATGTTATATGGAACACTCATTCTCTTAAATTAATTAGAATCTAAGGTTTTTTTTAGTTAGTCGAATTGAGCGTATACAAAAAAGAAATACGGATATTGAACAAGACAGTGTTTGGTTTGTTCTGGAATTAGGAACCACAAACGTAGATTAGAAAAGAAAAGAAGCAGGAAATGCCCCTTTCAGTTGCCTAACCCACCAACAAATCCAAAATAAAAGAGAAAACAAAAAACAAATCTGCCACTCTCTTCACGTGGACTGCTCGTGGTGCGACCTCTTTATTTCGATTGACTTTTGGAAATTATTATTATTATTTTTGCATGCTCTCATCATCGTCATCATCAACCGTGTCCCAAAGATTCTGTATTCGAAAGCTTTTAATAATAAGCGAAAGCTTTCGCAATATCAAAGATTCTCCTAAACCAATCCCACGGATGGTACGTGTGCCCTAAATCACACCCTATGAGCATCCCTGTACCCTTTTATTTAAACCCATTTGGACCCACTGCATCTAGATTCTGTTCCTATACCCAAGCAAACATCCCTATAATTAAACCTCCTTTAAACCCCCACTTCTCTCCTTTTCCTTTTGAGTGATTAGTATTTTCCTCTTGTTTTTTTTTCCGCCCTTATCGCACCCTCTTACTATATATATAGACCCCCTCCCAGCCCTCTTCTTCATCACTCAACAAGCAAACCCCAAGAACCCTAAAAAAGAATTAAAACACATAGAACAATGTCTGGAGTTTGGGTATTCAAAAATGGCGTCATTCGTCTAGTGGAGAATCCTGGAGCAGAAACTAGCTCTCATGGTAGCTCCAGGAGAAAGGTATTGGTGCACTTGCCCACTGGCCAAGTAATCACTTCATACTCTTCTCTTGAGCAAATATTGACAGATTTAGGTTGGGAGAGGTATTACGGGGGAGACCCAGATCTCTTCCAATTCCACAAGCACTCTTCCATTGACCTAATCTCTCTTCCAAGGGATTTCTCTAAGTTCAACTCTGTCTACATGTACGATATTGTCATTAAAAACCCAAATATCTTCCACGTCAGGGATATGTAATTCTTTTTCTTTTTATGAATAGCCTCCTCTCCTCTCTTCCTTCCATAGGGTATAGTTAGTTTGTTTTTGATTGCTTGGGTCTCTTTCGTCTTATATATATATATGTATTCTATATGTTGTGTTTCTGGGTTCAGTTCTTTAAATTTCCTCGTTCACTGTAAAAAACAATAATAAAAGTGGAAGCTGCAGGCTGTTGCGTGTTTGTGTTTTTTTATAATTGTAATTTGTTCAACTTCAAGTTATTGAATTGGTTTTATGTTCTTCAGATCAGCTTATATATAAAAAGTTGGAAAGCTGCAGGCCTTGTTGGTGTTTGTGTTTTTTTTAATTGTAATTTGTTTCAAACTTCCAAGTTATTGAATTGGTTTTTATGTTCTTCACGATCAGCTTATATATATATATATTATATAGTATATATATGATATATATTATTATAATGCGTGTGTTGGATTTTCTTTGTTTTCAAAAGTAGCCATGACAGGGCTTTAATCATGGATTGGCGCCTGAAAGGAAAGAGAAAGAAATGAACCAATAACACTTACACAGAAGCGTTCTCTTGTCGCTCTTTCAGATGATATATGCGTGTGTTGGATTTCTTTGTTTTCAAAAGTAGCCATGACAGGGCTTTAATCATGGATGGCGACCTGAAAGGAAAGAGAAAGAAATGAACCAATAACACTTACACAGAAGCGTTCTCTTGTCGCCTTCAGATGAATTGTTGTCAGCTTGTAAGAGAAGGTGATGGCGTCGCGTTATTTAATTGGTCATCATCGTCCATGAGCGATCCAAACCGGATAATTTATACCTTTACGGCTATGGCCCCATCCAATTTGATGACATCTCCCTTGCTAACTTACAAATTTTGCTTTTGTCTTTTTGTTCCCATGATTAATTTACAAGGTATATATAATTATATACTATTATATATATATAAACAAGATAGATCCAAACTAAAAGATTAGTATTATCAATTCCACATTTTAATTATTAATTACTCCACAAGTTTTTTAGCTATTAAAAATCCCATCAACATAGTAGAAATTTAAAAAGAAAAATCGAATTCCCCAAAAAAATGAAAAATGAAGGAAAATATACTTTTTCCTTCAGTATAAATTAACTTTATAAAATTTTTTTAATGCTTATATTATGATTTCAATTATATGGAATGCCTACATATAACTAAATGAAATTCTATTATTTATATATATGTATGAAAATGGACTTTATATAAAGCTTTGTTTACATACATTGATTGAGAGATTGCATAAATCTTTAACCTAGGATTTGAAATATATGGGCATAAGATATGTTTTAGTAGCTACTAGCTGTTTTAATAGTGTTTAGCTGATAGTTGTTGAGTAGTATTTCATAAAATATTAAAAGCTAAATATTAAATGGATTAAATTTTTATAAAACGTTACTTTAACCTCTAAAAACTAATTCAAACAATATGTTACAAAACGCTATAAAAACTAAAAATTACTTAAAAAATTATTACCGACACAGTTATAGTTTGTGCTAAATTGCTATTTTTAGTGGTGGATTCAGATTATAAAACGAGGGAGGTAAATTCCCCTCTTTCGTTTTCTTTTTAAATTATATATATGTGCTTTTTTTTCCTATTTTATTAATAAAAAGGGATAGACTTATCTAGACCGGACATGACTTCTAAACGATCAATGAAAATAAAAATTTATGTTGAAATAAGATATTTCTGACTATACATTAGGGGAAAAAAAGAATAAAATAGAAATGATTTTTTAAAATTTTTATGTTTATTAATTTGATTAATAGGTGAGATTATGCAACCGGTGTCTCCAAGTATTTTCCAATTAAAAAAAAAAAAAAAAGACCGAAGGGGCGAAGTAGCACTACAGAAAGCAAGGTAAAATGGTAATGAGTAATTAACCAATGGAAAAATCTCTAATCCAATAAGACAAAGTATTGTGCCAATAAAAAATGTGAGAATCTATTATTTTTTATTTATTTTTTTTATTTTAGCGGATTATCCATCCAATCATCACCTCTATTTAAGCCACACTTTGAACTTTTTCATGCCGTAGGCTTTTCATTCCCAAAAGGTCCCCCCACGAAGCTAGGGCCGATGGGCCTTCACGTGAACTGGATTGAGCTTCTTCCTTACAGACCAAGTCTACATTGCCACGTGTCCAAATGGGTATTGCTTGTGATGGCTCACGTGACATATCCTGTGTGTTGTTTCCTGTTGATTTCAGATACCCCCACCTACATTTTAGACATGTGACCACAATCGCTAATAGAGCGCAGCTCGCAAGTACTCTACACATTATCCAACCGGTGTTAATTATTTTGACATTTATTGGTGTTTTCAATATAATGAATTATTTTGAGAGTTGATAGTTGTTTAAATAATTTTAGTATTTGAATAATTTTTTATAAAATATTAAAATTTAAATGTTATATGAGTTAATTTTTTATAAAATATTATTTTAATTTTTAAAAATTAATTCAAACATTGTGTTAATAAATATTATAAAAAAATAATTTTTAGTGTTTTGACAGGTTAAAATGTTAAAAATAAAAAAAATTATTGGTAATAAAAATAAATTTGAACTGTAAAATAGGAATTGCAGATATTGCGAGCTTCAATTATAAAAACATTAAAAATAAAAGTAAAAAAATGCTTGTGAAAATAAAAATTGAAAAGAACAAAGTATAGACAATGATTTGAAATTGTAAAGAAATTGTGAGTTTGTCTCTTTGATTGATTTGTTGTCCATCTTTTTAGAAAATTCTAGATAGTTGACTAATCCCACTTGCTGGGTCTTCTATTTATCTTTAACAATTATTTTATAATTTTTAATTATTTAATTTAAATATGGGGTTTACACATTTAGATAATTAAAATAAATTCTAAATTAGAAAAAAAATCACTAAATAAGTTGAACAATAATTAAGTTGAGGCTATGGATGGGCCGGACAACTAATCGAACGTAATGGATACCAAATTGGCCCATCAAGCATTAAACAGACAAATTGCGCCGGAAGCAGCCGTATATAAACTGATTTTACGCTGGCCATCGGCCCATCACAACCTCAACGCCGTCCATCAGTTTCCTTATCAAAAGTAGCTTTTCAGTGAATGACAGAGCGCAGACCCCCCCGCAAGAATCTGGTGGCCGGCATGGAATCACATGCTGAACAGTTCGAGGAGATAAATACGAGATTTTCACTAATTAATTATATTTACTGGGTCCGCATTTAACAGTAAACTCATTGAGCAACAGAAAATCGTACATGGAAATGAAATATTTTAGTATAAATTACGAGCAGGAAGATGGACTGCGACTGGTAGCTAAGCTAATATCTTCAATCAAAATATATCAAGTGGGCCGACAAGATTAAATTTAGGTCTTCGAGTGATTTATATTGATCTGCATAAAACATATGGGACCAGAAACATGTAACCTCATTACTAGCATTCATTGTGGCAACAGCAGCAATCACAGCGTAAACTGACCTATTTCCCATATTTCAGGCCCAATGTGCCGAGAGGAAAGGAAGATAGATGTTAGAACGCTAAGCATGTAATCATGGTTTTAAGATTCTTTCGAGGAACAAAAGCAAATATTAGTAACTCTAACTTTGATACTTAAAATTTAATGATGGATTTGAGTTTGAAAGATAGATTAATACTTTAGCACATGCCACATACTTAAAAAAAAAAAAATCTATTAATTTAAATATTTCTTTTGTCCACTTTTATATAGACGTGGCTTTTGATACGTCGTTTTGTTTTGTCCTCTCCTAAAGACATTAACTATTTTCAACAATTTCCTAAACCCATTTCATGGCTTCCTTCTTCCAAATTACGTGAGGAAAATATTAATTAGTCAAATTAAAAAATATTTATTTATAATTTAGGTGATTTAATTATTTTTTTGAATCATTGTTGAGCAAATGGCTTGTAAAGGAATTCTCATTAGAGATGATACAGCTAGGAATTGGGTACAGCCTAAGATTGGTAATTGTCCGTACCCAATGCATGTGATGGAAGGTTTGGAACTTGCTAGACCTTTGATTTGGGCATCCAAACTTACATGTGGAATGGAATAATTCTGCTATGGTCCAGCTTATTATTACAGGGAAGGTTCATTCGTCAGAACTGTTCAACAACAACTTGTTATGGCTCTAAGGGATCGATATGATTCAAGAGAACTACCTAGGGAAAACGAGACTTCCTCTCCAAAGTAGCTGCAGCTATCCCTTAATTAGGGTTTTGGAACTCACATTCTCATCGATCTTTTTCTAGGAATGTCTACATAATAATAATAATAATTTAAAGTCAAGGACAAGCACAAACACCAACTTTTTTTTTTAGTTTTTTTTATATATATTGGAAATATTCAAAAAACACTGCAGTGTCGAAATTTGAATCATAAGCACACCTAGTCGTACAAGAGAGACAGACGGTCGTAAGTTGTTATTATTGAAAACGACAAGTGAAATGCAATATCTGAACTGGCTATATATGGAAGAATCCTAAAAAAATTGGTGCAATAATCAGCTAAATTGGGTAACTATTTAGGCCATTCCACATCTGAATCAAGAAAGTTAACCAATGACATAAATTCGGAACCATTAACATTATTATCGGCATCCCAGTTCCCTTCAAATTGAACTGGAAACGCTACTTGTTCACTACTCCTCCCATTAACAGCAGCAGCAGCAGCAGAAGGATCATCGTTTGGGCTTGAGAAGTCCGATTCCAGCATTTGACAGAAATCATCCACGTTAAAATCCATTAAAAACTCCGATGGATCATCACTCGTTTCACTTTCATTAGCCGCTTCAAGACTTTGGTGCTCGTCATCTTCCCTAATTTCTTGATGCGCATCCGGTAATTGGAAACTGGGAATACTCATGAGTTGAAATGGTTGTTTCTTTTGATGGTCAAGTTCAGGGAGAGGAAGTTGCAAGTCTGGTGCTCTCTTCGCTAAATTGCTATTCCAATAATTCTTTATTTCATTATCTGTTCGCCCTGGTAGTCTCCCTGCTATCAGAGACCACCTGCAACGTACATTCATATATATTTTTGTTTAAATTATAAAACAATTATTTAAAAAAAAAAAAAAAAAAAAAAACTCAGAGTTTACAATCATTTAAAAAACGTCTGATGGATCATTCACTCGTTTCACATTTCAATTAGCCACGCTTCACAGACTTTGGTGGCTCGTTCATTCTTCCTACATTTCTTGGGATTATGCAGCAATCCGGGTTAATTGGAAACTGGAATACTCATTGAAGTTAAAATGGTTGTTGATCCTTTTTGCATGCGTCAAGTTCGGGAGAGGTATGGTTAGCAAGTCTAGTTTGCTAGCTGCTACGCTAAATTGCTATTCCAAATAATTCTTTATTTCATGTATCTGTTCGCGCCTGGGGTAGTCTCAATACAATAGCTATCAGAGACCACCTGCAAACCGTACATTCAATATATATTTTTGTTTAAATTATAAAAACCAATTTTATTTAAAAAAAAATACAAACAGAAAAAAAAACCAAAAAAAAAACAAGCAGATCTGAAAAAAAAAAAAAAAAAAAAAAAAAAAAAAAAAAACAGCAGATCTGACCTGTTGCCTAACAGCTTGTGAAGCCTGATAATGAGTTGTTCTTCGTCATCAGAGATGTTCCCTCTCTTTATATCAGGTCTCAGATAATTCAACCACCGAAGCCTGCAGCCCTTTCCACATCTCTTCAAACCTGTAAGCAATCTCATTTTCCTTAACAAAATTAACAATAACTAACTAATGACTGTGGAAGTAAAGATTTGTTCACAAAAATAAATAAATAAAAACCTGTTCTTTTGGAAACATTGCTCCATTTCCCTTCACCATACATGGCAACGTAATCGGTGAGCAATTTGTCTTCAGAAGCAGTCCAAGATCCTTTGTTTAAGCCATCCTTTGAAGAGCGAGGGGTCCTTCCCATCTCTGATCCTCTCTCTCTCTCTCTCTCTCTCTCTCCCTCTCTCTCTCAACCGGCTGCTACTGCTCTTTAATTCTTGCTTACACTCGCTTTCTTATACACACATGTTATCAACAAGCTTGAACTATTCCAATACTACAATACAATGTCCAATCTCCACGTGACCCACCTGCATTTCTTTAATCCTACGGTGGGCCACTCCTCAAATATTTTATTTTTTTAATGTCTAAAGTCGAAACAAACATTTCTAATGTAATGAAAACATTATTCTGTGTCATAAGTATGTTAAAACATTTTCAAATTATTATTTAAATGTGAAAATCAACTTCAAAAGTCCAGAACCAAAACTCTGATTAATCAATAGCCATATACTATATATCAGTTGGCAAATACTATATAATATTATAAATTACAGATAATTCAAAAGGCATCATGCTATTATATATTTAATTAAAGGTACAATAGGAATTAATTAGTCATTTGTTCACAAATATTCTTTTATAATTAACTTAATTATGACTTGTTAAATTTAAAGACGTGATATATACACACACCATAGTACGCATTCATCTAACCTTCTTATTCTTATAATTCTTATTATTGCTTCCAGAACTAACATTTGAACAAGCTCCTTGCACTTGCTTTTGTACAGATTTGAAAGTTGGTTAGCTAATAAGTCGACCGGATATATTTGAGGGTGCAGCTGTGATTCTTGTTGTCGACCGAGCACCCTATACGGTGATGGTTTAGTATCGATTTCGTAATGACAGAAAATACTTGAGGTTTCAGCTGTGATTTTTGTCGTTGATGGGGCGAGATATAACGTGACGATTTTGCATCAATGACTTTCGGGATGTAAGGTGATGATTTTGCTAGTTTTGCATCAATGACTTTTGCAGCGACGTGACAGCCAATATTTGTTTGATAGTTCTTCATGTTTTCTCGAATATACGGTTATGGTTTAGTATCGATTGCGTAATGACAGAACATACTTGAGGTTTCAGCCGTGATTTTTGTCATTGATGGGGCGAGATATAACGTGACGATTTTGCATCAATGACTTTCGGGATGTAAGGTGATGATTTTGCTAGTTTTGCATCAATGACTTTCGCAGCGACGTGACAGCCAATATTTGTTTGACAGTTCTTCATGTTTTCTCGAATTGTAAATCCAAATTACTTGTTAAAGTTGATGGCACCTTCTTTGTTTGACTAATGGCACTGTCAAGGAGCTGGGTGAGCCAGAGGAAGAAATAGATTTCATCGATTTTTTATTTGTTATGCACTTTCATTTTCAGTCTCGTGATTGACTTGGTCAAATTCATTCAACTGCGTGGCCTTCTCCTATCTAGCATATTTTTATGAATTTTTCTTTCAATTCTTTCCTGGAGTTTTAGGCTTTGGCTGGATGCTAAAATATATGGCAATGTTATTTCAGTGCTTTAAGCTCTAACATCTGTATTTCTTTATGTACATCCGATTGGTAAGTATAATTATCACAACTGTATTGGAGATGAAGTGAATTTGTGCAGTTTGTATATCAATAAATTTTCATTGTGGCATGTTTTCTCGAATTGTAAATCCAAATTACTTGTTAAAGTTGATGGCACCTTCTTTGTTTGACTAATGGCACTGTCAAGGAGCTGGGTGAGCCAGAGGAAGAAATAGATTTCATCGATTTTTTATTTGTTATGCACTTTCATTTTCAGTCTCGTGATTGACTTGGTCAAATTCATTCAACTGCGTGGCCTTCTCCTATCTAGCATATTTTTATGAATTTTTCTTTCAATTCTTTCCTGGAGTTTTAGGCTTTGGCTGGATGCTAAAATATATGGCAATGTTATTTCAGTGCTTTAAGCTCTAACATCTGTATTTCTTTATGTACATCCGATTGGTAAGTATAATTATCACAACTGTATTGGAGATGAAGTGAATTTGTGCAGTTTGTATATCAATAAATTTTCATTGTGTGGAAAAACTATTACAGAATCTTTGGCTTTCTGATGCAATGGCTGACTTATAATTAACAGGAAACCTATACTTGCAACTCTGAAAAATATGTTCTAATTTGATCCCTATTTGGTTCATATTACTTGCTTTAGCGTGATCTTGATGGACTTTTGATGTGACTTGAGTTTTGTAAATTTCACATTATAGCTTCTTTTGATCTTCCTGCTATGTTTGTGGTCCTTGTTCCAGGTTCTTGCAGGAAGCTATTTTTCTGTGGCAGGAGCAGTCGTGGGCTTATTAAAACCTGGGAGGATGAGCATGTTTGGAACACTTTTGGTAATATGGGGCCTTGTGAAGTAAGGGATCCTAGGAAAGCCCGCAAATATAGATCCTGCTAAAGCTATTTATGTCTATCCAACAATGTTGCTTGCCTTGATCTGTGCCTTCTCTTCTGTGAAGTATGATGCGAAGAAGGCTGTGAGAAGTGCCCCTGCTAGACCCATTGCAAAGCCTCTGCACAACTCTTCAAAGTCCAAACTGAAATGAGTTGATTGCCTGTAATCTTTTTGTAATTTTATTTTTTTAATCTTAGAAATTTCACATTGGTTGATGAGTTGAACTTGAAGCTGTATGTGTTTCTGCCAAAATCAATTTTGAACAGAAAAACTGATATTAGTATTAACTCACGAATATGTTGATATTAATCAATCAGTTAATCTTCCTTTTGAGCATGTTCTACACATTCTGTATCATGAGATATAATTTTGGAAATTGAAATTTAGTACGACAATTTAAATTAAATGGAATTTAATTTATAATTTTTGCCTTACGACAATTTAATACAATTTATTAAATGGAACAATGTTCATACAAACCGTTGTAGTTTTCTTTTTTTATTTTTCTCAAAATAGCTCCTTTCTCTGGATCATCCTCTCCATTTTCACTTTCTTAGATCACATAAATCATGATTTATATACTATTTTGGCATCAATCATGAATCATGAATCATGGAAAATAATAATTCTCACTTTTCAAAATCACTTAGAGTTACTCAGAAACAAACCCAGATTCAACATTGCATAAATAATAGTTAATTAAAATTTACTATATGGGCTTTTTGATCCTTCTCTATTAAGTGATTGGGTTATTTAGTCCAAAAAGTTCAAAAAAAGGGGCAAATTGAATATCTGCTCTAAGTTCAGGGGCCATTTTAAACCTTTTTCTTTAACTTAATTACGATTTAATTAAAGTTAAAGACACACGATAGTACACATTCATCTAACCTTCTTCTTCTTAATTGTTATTGCTTCCAGAACTAACATTTGAACTAGCTATTCCTTGCACTTTGTACAGATTTGAAAATTTGTTGGCTAATTCCAATGTTTCCATTATTAATGTTAATAATTCAAGTTTGTACTAGCTATTCCTCCATCAAGATTTGCTCCAGCAATTCAACTTTCTCCGTATTTTTAAAAGAGAAAAAGAAAATTTTCTTGACACTGCATGAACAAATCTATGGCGGCTCAAGATTGATAAGAGAGAAGAGAAAATCTTCAGTCAGTTGTATTATTGCGAATTAAAAAAAAAAAAGAAACTACCCTGATCACACTTTACAGCTCAACATCATTGGTGATGAATTACAAATGCTTTCACTGCATCTTCATGACAACAACCTTTCTGTAATAATTGTATTTTACTATATTCAAAATTATTAGGTGCATGTATTTTTGTCATAATTATATATTACTACAATTTTTTCAAAATTTTTAGGTACGTGTATGATTGATGCCTCTTGTTTTCCTCGTGGATGCAAAAGGAATTACAAAGTCAAATCATATTTAGAAACTAAAAGTACTCCAAAAAACGTTTTGAATTGGATGATTGAAAGAGATTCTTTTCATAAGAACGGTTTTAGCTTCTCTAAAGCACATTTTTCAACTTCTAATTGTGCCTGCCTGGCTTAGCTTTTCTCTTCGGATGGTACGTAATTTGTCAAAAACGTAGTTACAAAATCATGTGTCTGTTCAATCAGTGATCATCCATTAATTATCCTGTGGCTGTTGCAGGAACAATCTCTTCTGATTTATGCTGCCACCAAAAAACCTGCTAGATTTTCCTGCCAAGTCTTTAATCAAGACATACTAACAATCGCACATGAAGAGAAAGCCCAAAAGGCACCTTAACACCTAGTTCCCATTCAGGCAAATCATCGAGCACATTGTGTCCAAAATCCAAAGTTGTACAATTAACCACAAAAAAGAGTTAAGAGGAATAAATCGCAATCGCCACAACCACTTGAATCATCCCGGGTCATAAATCCCATCGAAAACTTTAACCTTTGAAATTGGGCTATAGGATTTTAGATTTGGAAGTTTTTCGGTTAGAGATGGGCAAAATTGTTGTTCTGTCGGATGTAGATTAAACCACCCATCAAACTTGGTTAATGAAGTGCCCGTTGAGAATAACAATCTTTTCCTTTGTTTACGTTGAACGACAGAATGGTCGTCGAACCACCACGTGAAAGAATTTGAATTTTGAGTTTACTTGGCCATGATAGAAGACAGAACAGAACAAAGATAAGTCGATGATCATTATTAATGTATCATGCAAACATAAAATGTCCCGACTGTTTTACTCTAGGCACTAAATTTTTTTAAAACAGGCAGCTTGGCTGCTTCGCTAGGCCTCAATTGGCTATAAATGGCCTTTTCTTTTCTTTTTAATAGTGTCCAATTTTTGTTTTTTAAAATTATAGTATAGTCATCATAAATTAATATACTTTTCTGAAGATAATTAATCATGATATAACCTTAAAATTTTAATTTTAAGCACACACAAGTACCATCCAAACTATACCCAAAAAAGGACTAACCTGTGACTGTGAGCCAAAGGTAAAATATGGTTACAGATTAATTAGTAGAAATCATTTGTAACTTGAATAAAACAGCAGGAAAAAAAAAAAGGTAATAAGACCAAGAAGCCACAATAAAAATGGACCATTTCCACGAGTTAACTGAATCAATAACAAACACCAAAAATGTTGCAGAAGTTGTGAGAGTCGATTACATGATCAATAAAAACTATAAATAAGTTCTTACTCTGATCTGTCTACAACTCAAGGATCTCAGTAAATATCCAGTTATCTACAATGGTTTGCCAAGGCTCTAACACAATCGGTATCAGATTTAATGATATGTTACTAGAACCACTCACAGCCAAGGCAATGTTTCTAGACGATCATCAATTTCATCAGGTTGCTTTGTAGTGAAATTCATCAATTGTGGAGTATATCAGACCTTCATCCTCAAGTGACCGAATAGAACCCCTGACAAAGATAACACAGCAGATGTATGAAAAAGAATTACTCAATGAAGGTGGGAAGCAGGGACAGGAGACAGTAATAGCGATATTACTTGATCTTCTCCATAGGAAGTTTTAGTTGCTGACAAAGTTCATCCATGTGTACTCCCTTTTCCTGTCCCCTGCAAACAAATACCAAGTCCTCAAGTTCGCACAAATGGCAAGTTAATAGCCAAGTGCAAGAAGGGGGGAATGTGCCGTGAACATCTAAGAAAATCATTGTGAAAGTAAGGAGTTATAACCTGAACCTACCAAAACAAAGAAAAGAAGCTCTGCAAATAAAAGGCTTTATGAACCATGGATCAGAGTGGTGTTTTAAAGAAATATGAACCATGGAAAACGAGATTAAAGGATTTATAGCAAATTTATAAAAGTTATCTTCAGTTTATCTTCTTTTTTTTTCCATATTTCTCAAGATGGGTGAAGATATGAGGACTGGGAAGGGGGATAATAAACAAACAATGAATGCTATATATTGCTTGCTTCTGCGTAAGCGTAAGTAATCTCAAGATGCACAGGAGCTTATATGATTAGAACTCTGTGTATCAAACACTCTGTCAAGGTTGCAAAGTAATACTTATTCTTCCACTCAAATCAGCTCATGAAGTACAGGGCAAAACTGACCATTATGGAACTTGAAACAAAAGGAAGCAACATTGTGAAAGATAATTAAGAATTTTGCAAAAAACTCACATGCTTGAAGATTGCTGCAGATAGTCAAGGATCAACTGATCAGTGTCCTTTAGTCCATCAACACTATATTGCTTTGAGAGCTGAAAAAAGAAGACAAGATTGTCACGCCAAACATATAGAGACAAGTCAATGAAATGAAAAAGAACTTCTCCCAGTATCATACTTGAATAGTTGTGGCTGCCTGATATTCATTTGATCCATTTCGCACAGGAGTGTTAGTAGATGATTCTAACATTTGAGGCTGAATTGAGGCACCGATCTGCAGCTTCAATAACGCAAAAATGTAAACAATTAACAGAAGAACATAATATATCCGCTCAACATATTTGTTCTCAATTATGCTGAACATGGTTTGAGTGAACATATTTAATAGCTACCTGCAATTTGGAATTCTGCAAATGGGTGTGTATGCAATCAATGAAGTGGAAAGTGACCTCATCAAAGTTTGTTACAGGCCTGACAAACAGTAAATCCAAAGAATCATGAGAAGCCATGGATTTATGGATTTGCTTCTAACAAAAAGAACTCGAATAAATGCAAAAGATAAGCACAAAGCATAGAAGCTGATAATCTACATAATCATTTTGTGTTGGTGGGTTACTCCTATCAATTCCATAATATAATTTCTTTATGTAAAGGTAAAAATAAATTATACAAAAATAAGCTCAAATCCAATCCAGAATTATTGTTGAACTTTTAATGGAATGCACATTGCTTAAAAGGACCTGCTCCTAGCCTTCAACTGCAATTATCCAAATCATATAAAGAGCAATTAACCTTCACACCTGACAGAGAATGCAACTAACTGCTTCACACCTTGGAAACTTTTTAAGTGTCCATTAACACGAACATACATTCCATCTCTGTTGTAAACCGGAATATGAAAAAATAAAAAACTTTATGATCAGAAAGAGCAAGGCTTAATAGCTTATGGAAACAGTTATCTAAGTGTATAAGACTGAAGACTCACTGTATTGTCTCCATTTCTGTCGTGTCCAAGTTCTCATTCACCCTGTTTAAAGCATTAAACGTATGTTACAACCATGTTTCAAAATATAGAACAGAAACAAAATCGCGTAGCTGTTAGACAAAAAAAACGTGATGCTAAGCATGAGACGAGAGAGAGATGAATGATACTGATAATAATTTGATATCAATGCATCAAATCAGGGGAACAAATAATACCATCTTCTACATCCAATTCGGCCAGTTCCGTCATCCACAATGAAACTAACATCGGTAACCTTGACAGCTTTATCAAACACCATTCCAACCACTGTAACCTAGAACAACAAGATGTCAAAAAGATCACTTAATCCTCCTTTCAAAGAGAATAGAGTCTGTTTCGTTTTTTTTTTTTTTTTCAAAGTCCAGAGAATTTTTGTTTGAACAAAAAAGGGCAATAGTGAACTGTGAAAATATCTGAAAATTGTTACATTAGTAACATCCACGCCATCTACGACGAAATTTGACTTCTCATCACCACTATGAGAAGCTTGACTTATCTGCTTCACTGTCAATGGCACCAGACCCTGAGAATCGCGACCCTAAAACCAAAGCGATAAGATTACAAAACAAACCCTTTTTGCAGGCCAAGAGAATAAACAGTGAATAACATCCAAAAAAGTGACAAACACACAAATAGAGATACAGATCTTCATTTCCAAATATGGAGGTTGCATTAGACAGAAGTCAGCCTATCTTCTTCTATTATGTAGAGAACAAAAAGATCATCACCTCCTCTATTTAAATATGCATTCGTTTTATGTTGCTTTGTTTTCCTAAACTTTCTCGGGAATCAAACAGAGGCGAGTAACGAAGGATGTGCATAACCGTATAAAAGTTCAGATTACTTACTTTCGCAGGAGACGGAGACGAATCGGTGAGCTGAGTTGACTGTGAGGGCATAAATCCGCCGCCTGAGAAGGCGGACGTGGCATCGAATTGGCTGCTGGAAAACATCTCTAAACCCTAGAACCAGAAATTAAATTCAAATAATACTGAAAACGAAAACGTGAAGCAATTTGTGATTATGAACCTGAGTTATGAGGAATATTGAGTTACGTTTCCCGCCATTTTCACTTTAGTTTTTCCCGCTTTTACTCCACGGGAGCAGCGATTCTGCCTATTTTTACTTTATCGGATTTATACCGTTCAATGGGCAGACCAAAAAAGTTCTATTGGTGTCATCACGAATATTTTTTACATTAAAAATAACATTAAACATTTAATTTTAATATTATTGATAATAATAAATTAAAAATAAGTCATTTACTAAATTAAAAATAGATTTAATAAATTGATTATATTTATAATTCTATATTAAATATTTCATGATTTATTAAATTTATTCACTTAATTGGAAAAAAATAAGACATAATACATAAAATCGTTAAATTTTATCATGTTTCCAATTCAACTATTTTAAAAGAGAGAAATCACAATAAAATTTTCTGAATTAATAATCTTTTACTAATTTTAAAATTTTAACCACTTATTTTTATTTAAAAAATATCATCTAAAATTCATAAATTTACTTTTGAGAGCTAAAAGTCAAAAATGTGAAATTCCATAAACGACAATGGATTATGCATTTCATATATTTCGCATTTAATTAATTAAAACAACCACCTTACATAATCTTTTCACATAATTCAATTTTGCAATTGTGTCCAACTAAATTCCAAAGCATGAGATATCTATTTAATAGTCCAAATAACAATAGTCTAATGATAATTTAACAATTAAATTAAATTTTAAATTTCATTCTAATAAAATATTTTTATTTAGTATGTATAAAATTATAAATGTTATTTGCATAATTTTTTACTATGTACTCTCTCTGTCTCATTTTGTTTACATAGTTAAGCATTTAGTCAATAAAAGTTATTTTGTCATTATTTATTCTTAATAACTCATTAAGATATTAAAAGCTCTTTATTCATTGAACAATCATAAAAATTATTATAAAAAATAATTATTTACACGTTTAAATTTAGAAATTTTATAAATATTTTGAGACATCTAAAAAATGAATAATAAGCAAATAAAATGAGACGAAGGAGTATTTAAATCTGTAAAACTTTTTATGGTTCAAAAGCCTAGAGCTCATTTTTATAGGGACCCACAATATATTTGTTTGACAGCCGACTTGTTACTTGTTTGGAAACTTTAGATCTTGATTTACAAATGTGGATCTTCCGTCTTCAACTAGTAGAACGTATGGTCCGTTCATCTATCGATGCTATTGACGTATAATGGCGGAAATTCATTTACGTTCGTCGAATGTTGCAAAATTAAAAGCAATTCAAATATAGAAAAAAAGATTTAATATTATATTTTTTTTAATTTTAATTTTATTATTTGAAATAATATAAATTATTTTCTTTAGTTGAAAGACAAGTTATTTATAATTTTTGATATTATTATTAACTAATTATATTTAAAAAAAAAAAAGAATTTGGGGAAATGTAAAAGGATCTCCTAAGGCTAACCCACAATAACGCCCTGCGACATGCCATTGGTAACAAGTCAACAACGCTAGTGGCTTTAAAGCCACTAAAATTTAGCTGATTGGCTGAAACACCCAGAGGACAGTCGTGCAGGCAACCAAAATTACTTCCCCGTCGCTTGCATATTTGCGTTTTTAACGGAAATTTATCCACTATATTATGTGGTTTTCATTTCTAAAGTGTGATCAACTCTTTTATTAACCGACTTTTGAACTCTTGGGCAGCTAGCCAACTTCACCTCATGGATTTGATTTATCCAAACTGCATAAACGCACCATCTTTCTCCTCTAAGAATCACAGAAATGTACGCCCACGTTCCCAAATCTTACACTCAATGCTCCAAAGAAGCAATAAATTGTCGCCGATTAGAGTTTCGAATCTCGCAGCCGCTTCCACAGCTGAAAATTCCAGAAATGGAACCGCCGCAACCAGTAGGAATAATAGGAGCTTAGCGACTATGACGGAGACAGACAACAAAGCATCTTTACAGTTGAAAGGAATGTCTAGCGCCGCCATGGAGCAGCTTGACATCGAGCGCGGAGTCTGTGTGCCCTTCCGCAAGTACTCTCCCGAGACAGTATGAATACACCAGTAATTATATCATTTTCTTTTCAAATTAATTGAATTTGAATTTGATGTTCCTGGTTGTTTATATGAAAATGGTTCTGTTATTGTTGTAAAAAAAAATTCAGGTGAGGAATATGGTGTTGGAATCTAGAGGTTCGGTATTGTCTCTAATATCACGCGGAGTAGAGATAGTCTGGAATTTAGGATTCTACTGGTCTACCTTGATGTATGATTTCTTGGTTGGAAGGGATAAAGAGGTCGTTCCATATCGTGCTCGTCAGCTCAGGAACCTCTTGTGTGATCTAGGGCCTTCCTTTATCAAAGCTGGGCAGGTTTGTCTTGTGTCGATCTTTTCGAATTCTCCGTTCGCTGAACTAAATTGTCTTTAATTTAAATTTTTACATTATTGAACTGCAAATTGTTTCCATTATTTTTATATTTAGTGAGTTCCAGTTAAGACAATTTAAGGCGACGACAGTATTGATTGGATATTCTTTGTGTCAGGTTCTTGCCAACAGACCTGATATCATTAGAGAAGATTACATGAATGAGCTCTGCATTCTTCAAGATGATGTTCCTCCTTTCCCCAATCAGGCAGGCAAAAAAAAAAAAAAAAAAAAAAAAAAAAAAAAAGAATGAGCTCTGCATTCTTCAAGATGATGTTCCTCCATTTCCCCAATCAGGCAGCAAAAAAAAAAAAAAAAAAAAAAAAAAAAAACTTTTGCATGGCAATTTCATTTACATTGCCTGATTTATATCTTTTTACAAACAGTTTGAGCATTTTGATAGGTCCGCTTTCCAAGATTATAGATAGACGAGATTCGGCCAACTCTTGAGCTGTATTCAGTAAAATTTCCGCACAAAACAATAGCAGCTGCAAGCTTGGCCAAGTTTACACGAGTCATAAAAAAAAAAAAAAAAAAAAAAAAAAAAAAAAAACTTTTGCTGGCAATTTATTTACATTGCCTGATTATATCTTTTTACATAACCAGTTTGAGCATTTTGATAGGTCGCTTTCAAGATTATAGAAGAGGAATTGGGCCAACCTCTTGAAGCTGTATTCAGTAAAATTTCCGCACAAACAATAGCAGCTGCAAGCTTGGGCCAAGTTTACCGAGCTACCTTACGGGATACTGGCGAGGACGTTGCAATAAAGGTTGTGTGAGCTCTAAAAAATGTTGTAAAAAGGATGCTGAAAATCCGAAAGCACTACTAAAGATGACAAACAAGTAGTTCTTAAAAATTTTTCTTGCAGGTGCAAAGGCCTGAGATAGAGCCCATAATCTACCGGGATCTTTTTCTTTTTAGAACTCTGGCTTCATTCCTAAATGGCATCAGCTTACAGAAGCTGGGATGCAATGCTGAGCTGATAGTTGATGAATTTGGTGAGAAACTTCTGGAGGAGCTCGATTATACCTTGGTAACTTCAAAACCGTGCTTAATATTCTTGCTTTGTACTGTTGCAACTAGATAAGATAAGTAAGTTATCGTGGGCCTCAACATGCCCGAGCATTCTTGTAGCTAGATATCTATTGCCAGGGCTGTTCAAATCAAAACTGACATCTGGATTTGAATACTAATTCATTATACTTAAAGAATATTTTATAAACTTGTGAATGCAAAGGTTTTCAGTTTTTCAACAAAAAACATATCTTTGCTGTCAAATTGGGTCCAGTAACCTGATCTGTACACCCCTATCTATTGCTATAGCAGCCAAACTGATATGTATTGTTCACCTCTCCTTTAGCAGTAATTCTTTTGTACTTTTATATGTTTAATAGTTCTGTTTCTTGTCTTAATCAGGAAGCACGGAATATTGAAGATTTTCTGGAAAACTTCAAAGATGATCCTACAGTTAAAATTCCTCTGGTTTACAAAAGGCTTTCTGGTTCACGTGTTTTAGTGATGGAATGGATAGATGGTATTCGGTGCACAGATCCACAGGTTTGGATTTCAAAATCATATCGCACTGTTATTAGTTTGCCTTTTCTATACTAGTGATAATGTATTGCTTGATGTAACTTACTCAGGCTATCAAGGAAGCTGGCATTGATGTAAATGGATTTTTAACAGTTGGGGTGAGTGCTGCTCTGCGGCAATTGCTAGAATTTGGATTATTTCATGGAGATCCACATCCTGGAAACATTTTTGCTATGCGCGATGGACGAATTGCATATGTGGACTTTGGGAATGTTGCTGTGCTTAGTCAGGTAGGATGTTGGTTCCAAGATATGCAGATCAAAATCCTTGCTTATGGAGACAAGGCTTGATTTCTTCTTATATTTGTGTACAAGGGAACTGATATATCAATTTCTGCTGGTACTAGTATACATGGATTTATTGGCTGTGAAGAGAATATCTCTTAAGCGATGCATAATGTTTGCCTACAGTGAAATTATTTCACACAGAGTGGGAGACTGTAACTTCTAGATAGTTTCATTCGCACTGGACATGCTTTTTGTTGTTTTGTGCATTGATCTGCTGTCTCTGTTTCAGCAAAATAAGCAGATACTGATCGACGCAGTTGTGCATGCCGTAAATGAAGACTATGCTGAGATGGCAAATGATTTCACTAGGCTGGGCTTCTTGGCTAGTGGAACTGATGTCTCTCCTATCATTCCAGCTTTGGAAGCAATTTGGCAGAACTCAGTTGGGAAAGGACTTTCAGATTTTAATTTCAGAAGTGTCACAGGTAATTTTATGGCCTGCAACCTTTGTACTAGTTTTTTCTCTAATCATCTGCTGAGAGCCTTAGACAATAGAATGTAGATGTTTCAATTGTTCGTACAACCTGCACTTTCAACATGTGATTCAAATTTTTATATGGCAGCTTTTTTCTCTATTATCATTTTTTTAATTATCCCTCTAAAATCGACGCATATATTGAAACTTCTAGTTACAATAATCAGAAGCTACTACTCTGTATGCACACTGCAGGGAAATTTAATCAGTTAGTTTACAATTATCCCATCCGCATACCAGAGCGATTTTCCCTTGTTATCCGTTCTCTGTTGACTCAGGAGGGCATCTGTTTCACCCTGAAGCCAGATTTTAAATTTCTTGAGGTGAAGACCTATCTAATTTTTTTTTTTCCCTTTTTACTTTCAAATGTATAATCTATTTCCTCTTCAGTTAAGTTTGGATCTTAAAAATCTTGAATCACTGTCATATGTTTTGCCTAACTAATGTAGAGTTTTCATTGAACATTTGATTAGGTTGCTTACCCATATGTGGCTAAGCGCCTACTAACAGACCCAAATCCAGCTC
This sequence comes from Jatropha curcas, assembly GCF_014843425.1. Next base: position 905,692 of record NW_023591200.1, on the reverse strand, counting down.
TGCGTGAACGGCTCATACAGGTCGGTTGAAATCTGTTCTTAGCTTATCTTAAATGTGATTTGCGCTAACTGTATATTTTATGTTTTAAAACTTATTTTAATATTTTGCTTTCTAGAATCATTTTTGTGTAATAGCCTCTTAAAGAATTCCTGTAAGACAGTACGTTGAATTCCATCAACCTCGGTGATTTATCGGATTTTAATCCCTCGATAATAAACTACTTAATGTGACAGGTTCTGTTTAAAGATGGCGTTTTCCAGTGGAAACGGCTTGAAAACCTAATTAGTCTTGCAAAAGAAAATGTAGCCAGGATGAGCAGCAACCCTGCATTGCAAGGAAACAACATGTCTGTATCTTTTCACGCCTATGAAACTGATTTTGCTTAAGTGTTTAAGGACCTATATTTATCTACAAATTTTATTCCCTTGCAGAGAAAGTTCAAGAAGCTTACGAGTTTTAAAGAAGCTAGATCTGACAGACACTATTAAAGATGGAGCTCGTCTTTTCTTTACTGATGAAGGAATTCGTAGACAGCTGCTTTTGGCTCTGACTGAAGATTCAAAGCTTCACATTGAAGAGGTCTGTCTGTCTGTCTGAATGTAATTTGTTATGTTTACAATATATTATTTTGAGAAAGTTGCATTGCATTCTTTTTTATCCAATTTTTGAATTCATCCTTCTATTCCTGCAGCTTGTAGACGTTTATAGACTTGTTGAAGATGAAATAGATATACCCTCGGTAGCTGTGGAAGTTGTAAGAGGTAAAGTATCAGTGACTGACTTGACTGCAATGTGTTTTTCTGTGGCATAATGAAATCATTTTTTTTTTTTATGGATATTAAAAACTTTCATGCTATTAAATTGCAGACATTCCAACTGTTATTCGGGATCTCATGCTTTCATGGAGTGACAAGGTCTTGTACGACAGATGATTAAAGCTCGATAAATCAACAAAAAAAAAATAAAAATACCAAGTAGACCGTTGGTTGAACTAAATTATACATCCGACACAGTCTTATACCATTTTTTTCCCTTTGGAGAGTAATTTTTTCTTTTTCAAAGTTGTAAATGTCAAGTGGTGGATATGTAATGATTTTTTGGTTGTATAGAAGGAACGGTCAAATGAAAAATGTAACAGGTGTATAGATGTATTTTGGCACATTCTGGGCGCTTCTGTTCGTGCGAGCTCTGTTCCACTCATTTCTGTCACCGTGACATTAACTCCGTCTGAGTCTGACCCTATCTATTTATCGGAAAGTCATACGTTGATGAGCGCGGTTGGCGAAATTTATAAAATTAGAGTTGTTAATTGGGGACTACATATAGCCAAATCAATTTAAAATCATAAATTTAAATATGAAATACTGTATAACATTTAAAATCATGTTATTATCATCTATTGTTAAATTAATAATTAATAATAGTAATAATAATTTCTTAAAAAGAAACGATAATAAACAGACCTTTTTCATGTATCTGACGAAAAATAATAATACTATTAATGATATAATCTGAGACTCAACGACACGATTAACGAGTTATATATAAATAGAATCGGAATCTGAGATTGCCTAGTGCCGGTGCTCCCATCTCGAGAGTGAAAGAAAAAAAGAAACCATCTCAGCGACCTCTGTAGCTGCGGGTTCTCCGGGTGAGCCCTAACCTACTTGTATTTTTTTTTTTTTTAAAGATTCATCTCGTCATTTAATCTAATTTATTCTTATAATTACTAAAACATTGAGGAAAATTGTATTTATTATGATAATTATTCGACCTAGTTGTTGGGAAGCAATCTGAATTGAGCTGAATTTCAGAATATTATCAGGTTGTCTCGGATTGTTTGGTTGCTGAGAAAAATTTAGGAAAATAAAAGAACAGGACATTCGAATGCTTTCTGTATATATTTATATATTTTTAAGATTTTGTTGGTTCAAATCTCTTACCTCAACTAAGTCATTGCTTGTTTCTAATTTCTTTTGAATTTTATATTCGATGGTGACCACACTTTCGATTGAAAGAAATAGTAATATTTTTGTTTCTGTGCAGCATCATTGATGAAGAGTGAAGAGAAGAATTCTTACTTTGGATATCGGACTAAAACACTTTCTACTCTCTTTCAAAGTTATCACGGCTGTTGCTGCTCTTCACAAATCAAAATTCTATTATCTGTCTCATTTTATTGAGACCATGCCTCGCAAAATAAATTATGGGGTCGATTATGATGAAGATTATGATGATTATGAAGAATATGACTACGAATATGATGACGAGGACACTGGTCAGTAAGGAAGCACGCATTTATATAAATGTAGAGTTTGTGTGTGCATGGAATTATTTGAAAATTTGAATACTCCTTATTATTGCTTTAACTGGTTTGCTGTTTGATCCTTTATTTCTTATGCAAGTTACTTATTTGTTGTGCTGAATGTTGAAATGTTCTGTAATTTCTCGTACATGAAGTGCTTGTCTTTTGTTTCCTTAACAGGGAAAGCACCTCAGCCTCAGCAAGAAGTTAGTAGGCCTGGGATATGGCGTTGCGCCATTTGCACTTACGATAACGAGGAGGATATGTCTGCATGTGACATTTGTGGGGTAATTCGTAATCCCACTGCAGGCAACCACAACAAAGCTGATAAGAGAACAGGTGTGCAAATTTTTTCTCTGACTACATTCTCTATATATTTAATGTTGAATTTGCAGAAATGAGTAACTTAACTATATGGATTGATCTTAACTTAACTTTTGTGTTTTATTTTTTATGATATTATTTTATTCTCTTTTTTTTTTCATTTTATTTTTTTGATTCCTGGTCAAATTTAGGACATAAACTTGTGAAGCATGGTTGTGGCTGTGACACTCATATCTGTTGTCTTTTTGGTTTGGTATCACTGAGCATAGAGCTTGCATCACTGTCCCTGTTATATTTAGGTTTCCTTTCGAGTGGTTCTCCTTTTATAGAATAGGTCTTTTTCATGCAGCGGACAGCGTGTGCAAGGATTCTGGAGTATCCATGATGGCGAAGTCTCTTTTTGGGTTATTGCCACATCAGACACCCCACAAGCCTGTGGTAGCTCAACTACAGGAAGATGAATTTGTTGCTAACCGGGAAAAGGGGGCCAGTAACTTTCTTAAGTGTGAGAATGTCGAAGGAAATTTTTATGAATTCCATAAGGATTTTAGTTCTCATAGCCACTCCTGTACTAAATGTGTTCAAGAATAGTAGATTTTAAACACACTGATTCATCAAGTTGAAAGTCCTCTGTTTGAGCATCTAGTGCCTTAGTTGCAGTTATTTTGTCATTTTGCTTTTGAAAACATTATGTGATATATTTTAACCTTGTACCTACTAAATTTGCAGCTCCTTTCAAGTTTGATATTCCATCTCCAGATGATTTGGTTTCTAATGGATTGCATTCCTCCAAAAAGGGTTCAAGAGGTATTCTTTTATGGATGCAATTTTGATAGGCCAGTTTATATCCAGTGTCAGGACAATTTCCATCATATCTAGCAATATAAGAACTAGAAAACTAGTATGTTGTGAATGTAAGAGAAGTATTGCTAGAAGCATTAATAGTCTACTTAGTTGGAATGTTGCAAAATTTCATGAACCACTATTAAGGGGCCACCTCATGCTGCTATTTTTAAATATTTCCGTTGCCTACCAGAAAATTAAAGGTGTTTGTCTAGTCCGAGTTGATTGTAATACAATCAGCTCTATCTGCTCACCTACTTTTCTCTAGACAAATGGATGTTTAATCTAGTGGCAGTAAAGGCTGGTACAGTATAGCAACTTGTAAAAGTCTGGGGGGTAAATGGTAGACAACTCATGTTGAGTTCTTAATGAGCAATTTTACATGAAAAATGTAAGTTTAGATTTAAAATAAGGAAATGGTAGCTCTTGTATTGAAGCTATTTGTTAACTAGGTGATCACAGGTTCTGTGCAACTGCAACAAGTTGGACCATACGGTTTCAGCTATATGGACATTAAGAATTTAGTTTACTTTTTGTTGATTCTGAGACGATAGGAAAGTACTTTTTCTCTTTGTGTATGTTACGATATTTTATTTTCTTTTAAATCAAAACAATTTTTGGGCAACATATGATGTAAAGCTTGCTACCTTTTCTACAAAATACCACTGCATTGGCCTTTTTAAGACATTGGAATTTGGAGTTTGCTCTTTTTTCCCGTGCTTTTAAGGCTAGCCAATTTTCTGGTTGCTTTCTAATTTTGTTCAATCTAGACTTGCTTTTAGCAAAGCACTTATATTTTATTTTTGCTATCATAAGTTATTTTGTTTACTATGAACTTTTTTCAGTTTATATTTTAATATAATTTTTGAGTTCATTTTGAATCTTTGATTCTGTGCTTGTTGCTTGTAGCCAATGCTGTCAATCACAAATCTCCAAGAGCTTCTTCAGGCATATCTGACAAGAATGGTGCAACTAATGCACAATCTACTATAAAAAGGTCAGATAGTTCTTCTCTGTTGATTCAAAAAGGCGAACAAGGTAGTGTGGATGAGGGCCGTTATGCACCGACCAGAGTGGCTTATACAGAGTCATGGTCTGAAAGTTCAGACAACTCTTCTGCTTTGGTGCCCAAGTCTGGATCTAATAGAATGGATGAGAGCATTTGTTCAAAGAGTGGTACACTCTACATCCAATCAAGTGATGAAACATTGGAGAGCTCATCTTCATTGATGCCTGAAAGCAAAAATATAAGTATGGATGATGGCAGTTCTTCAATAATTGAGGGTGAGCCTCACAGGCTTACTAGTAATTTGAACAATATGTCTCTGTCTGATAAATCTGGAAACTTAGCAAGTGTTAATGATAGAAAATCCAAGCCAATTGCACAATATGAACCTGATAAATGGATGGTCCCTGACAAAGCAGATAACTCCTTAACTCAACTGAATCTTGCTATTGTAAGTTGACTTTTGTTTTTTTTCCTGTCATACAGGAAAATCAGCTGTCACTTCATATGGATATTTTGATAAATATCTAATAGGTGAACTTTCACATAATATGTTATTGCAGGTTGGTCATGTTGATTCTGGAAAATCAACTCTTTCTGGAAGATTGCTACATCTTTTAGGACGAATAACCCAAAAAGAAATGCACAAATTTGAAAGAGATGCCAAGTTGCATGTAATGTCACAAATGTTTGTTATCTGTATGTTTTTTTATGTTTTGTTTGTTCACATGTTTGGTGTTAAAGAAACTTGATTTGATTGACATAATTACTAATTCAAACAGGGCAAGGGGTCCTTTGCTTATGCTTGGCCGCTGGATGAGAGTTCTGAAGAAAGAGAAAGGGGGATAACTATGACAGTGGCTGTTGCTTATTTTGATACCAAAAGATATCATGTTGTTCTGCTTGATTCCCCAGGCCACAAAGATTTTGTTCCAAACATGATTTCTGGAGCAACACAAGCTGATGCTGCAATTCTTGTCATAGATTCCTGTTTTGGTGCATTTGAAGCTGGCATGGACAGTAAGAAGGGCCAAACAAGAGAGCATGCACAACTTATTAGAAGCTTTGGTGTTGATCAAATTATTGTTGGAATTAACAAAATGGATGCTGTGGACTACTCCAAAGATAGGTTTGATTTTATCAAAACACAACTTCGAACATTTCTCCGTTCATGTGGGTTTAAGGATTCCTTGATTTCATGGATACCATTCAGTGCCATGGAAAATCAAAATTTGGTGTCAGCTCCTTCTGATGTCAATTTGTCATCCTGGTGAGTGCTCATGCTTATGACTGGTCAGGTCAGGTTTTAGATCTTTTGTTGAACCCGTACTTTCACCTCTTTTTTTTTATTTTTTTTTATTTTTTTAAAAAAAGATCAAACCCTACTATAAAGCTGCAAATTTCTGAATGATTTATTTTAATTAACTTTCTTTAACCAAAAAAGGGAGGGGAAAAAAAGGAACTGTAATAAAAGCATTGATAATAGACTATATAGTAATGAATTGCAGGTATTGTGGACCTTGTCTGTTGGATGCAATTGATTCTTTTCAACCTCCCTCAAGAGATTTCTCAAAACCTCTGCTCATGCCTGTATGTGATGTTATTAAAGTAACTTCATCAGGACAGGTGTCAGTCTGTGGTAAATTAGAGGCTGGAGCTCTTCGTAGTGGATCAAAAGTATGTAATATTGCTACTTATAAGCACTTTATTTATGGGTTATTTGAAAATAAAGGATATTTAGTTAAAAATTCATGCTGGTAAGAACATTCCAGCACAAAGGCTTGGGATCTCTTTTAGGTCTTAGATTCATATATTATTGGATGAGGTGGTGGGGGCTAGGTAGTTCACCTAATCTACTGCAAAAGGAAAAAGCCAGCGACTTTCTAGTTCATCTAATTCATGGACTTGTTACTACAATTGTGCCTTTGTGTGCTTGGTTTTGTGATGATGCAGGTTTTGGTTATGCCCTCTGGAGAGGTAGGGACAGTGCGGACACTAGAACGTGACTCTTGTGCTTGTTCTCTTGCAAGAGCTGGAGATAATGTAGTTGTCACTCTAATGGGCATTGATGGGAGTAAGGTGATGGCTGGAGGTGTTCTTTGTCATCCCGATTTCCCAGTTGCTGTTGCAAAACATCTGGAATTGAAGGTGTTGGTTTTAGATTTTGCAACCCCAATTCTGAATGGCTCTCAAGTAAGCTCGTGTACCGGATATTATCTTGTTTGTTTGTTCCAGGTGCTGGCTTTCGAGGGGACAATCTAATCTTTTGAATGGAATATGTAGTTGGAATTTCACATACAGCATACGAAAGAGGCTGCAAGAGTCGTAAGGATTGTATCATTACTTGATCCAAAGACTGGCAAGGTGGCAAAACAGACACCTCGTCACGTTAGTTCAAAGCAGCATGCTGTTGTTGAGGTGAATTAAAGATGCAAGATGATTACTTCTCTCAAAAGTGTATCCATTAACGATGGCCAATTGATTTGATAGTTGTCATTTGTCTAATTTCAGGTCATGTTACAAGGACCAGTTTGTGTGCAAGAGTTCTCAAGTTGCAAAGCTCTTGGAAGGGTGTCTTTGAGAGTATTAGGGAGAACCATTGCTTTAGGTGTTGTAACCAGGATAATTGAGGAGCAGGATTAGTTGAGGTAAGATATTAGTAAATGTTTGCTAAAAGTGGCTGAGAGTATCAAAAATCTAGTCTCTCGCTTAAAGCTGGTCATATGGGAGTAGTAAGTTCATGTAACATTGATGGGGCACATCGGTTTTTTTGGATGTAAGGATGACTTTTATTCAACTGTGTCAAATAACTGTAAAATGAATTTGAAAGTAATGTTCTGTAATTTATTGATTCTTTTTGTGCATATACTCATCGGCAAAGGTTGAAAGACAATATTTTCTTTTCGTCATATTTGTGACTCCTGTTTGAGTTTGTTTGGCATCCTCCCTATATTGGCCTTTGTTTAGCTGCTCACATTTGGAAGATATGATTTTCTACAGTTAAAATATAGATGAAGCTCGGAGAATATGCTTGTGCTGTGCAAATTGTAATCTACTAATATAGATGATCATGAAAGCAAAAATGACATGCTTGTCTTGCATATCCTTTGTTTGCGTGCTTGGTCTTCCAACTGCTTTGTCATTATTAGTTCTTAATGCTTCTCTCCTCAAGTGGGTCTTTTTAATTTTTATAACAGAAGCCAAAAGTTGAATTTCGCATGGAGACTATTTTGCTTGCATGTAAAATATATTTATAAGGTTTGTTTGTGTTTTGACATTAGAACACAAGTGCTGGGTCGACTTTGGTGTCCATTTTAGTTCCATCAGCAATAGTCAAATTTGAGCTGCGATTTTGTATATGGCATGCCCTGTGACATATAAATATATCAAGCAATCTAGTTATCAAAATATAAGAGAATTTGTTTGTCAATGAAAGTACGTTCTGGTTTGACAATTTGCCAACCAAAGCACAAGTTGGAGAAATAAATATACATTACTTTCAAGAATAGAATAATGGTTGTATAAACAAAAAAAAAAAAAAAAAAAAAAAAAATTCCAAGAATTAGAGATTAAATGGTTGTACTAAAGACAAGAAAAAAAAAAAAAAAACAAAAAAATGCCATTGGTCCTAATCTATTCGCGCATTTATATCCATATCTCAACTCAATACTCCTACTGAACCCCATTTATCATGGATTTTAAAATAAAATTCAATTCGCTATATTAAACAATTCCATTCTATTTATTTAATTTAACTAAGCTTATGTTTCTATTTTTCTTTAATTTTTTTAAACCAATATATATAAATCGCAATTCTATCATCCTACTTCAAACATGTAAATTGTGATCGGGATGTTAGGTCATGAACATCGTAGCAAGGAGGGGCAATTAAAGTTCATTTAGGTTGCCATAAAAGGCCAAAAATAAACGTCAATCTAATATACTTATTATATTTATTAATTATTTCGTTCATAATAGTTTCACATTCGCAACGGGAAGCAGAGGACCCCTATACCGATAACCTGCTACTTTCAAACTGACTCCCTCAATCACAATGAAACTCTGCTTATCACGCTCCCATCAAAGGTCTCTTTTCACACCTCTTAGCTCGTATCTTCTCTGGTTTTCCCTTTCAGTTTTGTAATTCATCGTTAAATTCAGTCAGATGGTTTCCGATTACTTTTTCTTTTCATTTATATTTGATCGTTTACTTTATCATTTTTCTTCTTTAATTTGGTGTTTTTTTGAGTTTATGTCATTTCTGCCCTCTGTGAATTCTGGTTCTGTTTCTTTTTTCCTTTTTTCCTTATTTTTTTTTTATTTTTCTTTCTTTTTTTCAATTTTTGCTTAATTTTATTGCAGACAACTTACTGTGGGTTTGTCTTTTTTTTTGGTTTGGCCTACATAGATATTATGACGCTGTAATTCTTGTGTCCGAATTTACGCGGTTTGCATTGGACGAATATTATTGACTATATTCTGCGTTGACCCTTGACTTCCGTATTACGGATTCGTTTCTTCCTTTTTCTTTTTTTTCCTTCACCTGTTTAGATGCTTTTGCTGAGAACCATGTTATTGAATCTAGTTGGTTTGATTGATTGTTTAATTATCAGTTGCATTGAGGATTAATCTAGTTTTCTGTAATTTCTCTAGTAATATTCCTCCGTGAATTACTGGTTAACAATTCTAATCCATTCTTAGGATCAATTTTGATGCTTTTGCTGTACGGTGTTAGATTCATATGAGTTTTTGTAACGTAGAAGATGCAATCTTTTTGCCTTAAATCTAAACGTCATCATTATCGGATTACCATCGAGGAAGAGCAGTTTAAAGGGCTATGTTAATATTGTAGATGCCGAAGAAGAAGTTAACCACATTACTATGTGACTTTTATTTTTTCCAGCAATGAGATTTTAATATGTTCGCTCTGTAACAGGTCTTTGAGCAAGGTTTGAGAAATGAGCTCCCTTTTGGCTTCTGAAGAGAAGCAGATTAGAAAATATAAATACTGAAATCATATTCTTAGACACAATGCTTGATTCTACAAGGTTTACTGTGTGGATCTTGCTGTATTATCTTGTGCATGACACAACAGAACTGACTTCCTTTATATAATACATCTCAATTGTACAAGTCAATGAAGTTGTATTCTAGTGATTGTATAAATTTCAACTCGCGACTTTGTTGAAGGGAAATGTTCATTTTGAATCAGTGTGAGCTTTTAATCAAACAATAGACCATTTTCTTTTTCTTTGCGGTTGTTTAAATTATTACTCATCATTGACTTACTAGCCATATCTGTTTGTTTTATTCACTTGTAGTTAATTATCTATGCTTAGAGTCGCGCTTGTTAAATATGGTGTTGAGATGAATCTGGTTAAACTTATGTTGGTATTTTCTCTTTTTTTTTAGTAGTCCTACCTACAATTGAGGCAAGAAAGAAGAAGATCATAACCATGTACTCTTAGATTTTAATTTGAGGGTTAATCATGGCATTTGAACCTTATTTATCAAGCCGTCCCTAGCCGGTATTTTCAAAGGAGATATTCAAGTTAAATACCAATTGGAGATGTGAGTAGTCTGTCTAATATGCTTGGAATTTCCCTCACAACAGCGTTTAACTCCTTCATTGTGCTTTGCTTATGAGAAAGCGTGCCGTCCTTTTGTGTGTTGGATACTGATCCATTTTACAATCGAACTGTTTGATTCGTTTTCAAAGTGCATGATGGTATGCCATCTCACGTTCAACCATTCTGACACAGATCTTACAACAAAAACACTCAGCCTGCGTCAGTGGAGGAATTGTAAACTAGTTTGTCCCCTATGTGAGGTGAAGTTAGTGGGTGGGTGGTGGTGATAGGCTCGTGCATTTAGATGAGAAAGCGTTGCTGTGTGCTCAAGAACAAATGCACTTTCACAAGGAACTTATTGGAAATAACGTAAAACATGCTCAACTTTGAGCACCCTCATGCACGTCCTTCAAAATTGACACCTGCTCGACAACTTGATTGTGGGAGATTTCCAGGGGCAGGGTCCTTCCTGAATAATGATTTCTAACAACCCTATACATTCAGAAGCCAGTCCCGCGCCGGGGTAGTTTTGGCTCGAGATATGTGATCGAGTATGTGACGATGAGACTTGAAGATGAATTGAGGATTCCCTGGGGGATTGATGAGCCAATGGATCGCTGGGTACTTTCTTGCTCACTTGATTATCAAGGAGTATTTTTCATAACTTCAGACAGCTCAACTAGATTAAGAAGAAAGGAACGGCAAGCAGTCAATGATTTTAGCTGATAACCAAGAAGTGAGTACGAGTCGCAGTTTTGTTAATTTCAAAAATTCTGATGAACGGGTTCATGTTACGTCATGGAATTTTGCAGGCAATAAAGAGACATAGATGAGGCTTATGATGAGTTTGCAAGTAGAGTGGGTACCACAGGGATAGCTTGGTCATCGGCGGTCAATATGAGTTTTCTTTTATTTTATTTTATTTTCATTTTATGTTTATGCTAATTGTATATCAGGTTATTTGTGGAGTAGGATTGATTTCAAACTATTTTTCTATGATCTGAAAAACAACTTCCCTTGCACTTGGCGGTTTTCTTTTTTTTTTTTTTTTCCAGGACAAAGGTGCCATACTTCCTTCGCAGCTTTGACTACATTTCTTTTTAAACATTGGGTTAGACTTCTTTATGTTCTTTTCTTTCTAAATTTAGCGTCAAAGAGGATAATTTCCTTGTATATGCGGCAATGAACATGTGCTATTAATCTCTCTGATTCCCGATCATAATTTTGAACGAATTTGCACCATTTTGTTTCATACAGCGGTTAGGTTTGACATGGTTTGAGGTTTTTTTATTGGATGGGGTGTACATCTACAAGTTTAATATGGTTCCTCTACTGCTACATTTTTTTTTTTTTACCATTTTTTGTTTCTTCAGTATATTGTGTTGCATTTGGTGATTTTACATTGTTTTTTTCTTTTATGTTATCTCTTCATGAATTCCAGTTCGGAGGCGTCGCTCCCGTTCAATGACAGTTAGGTAGTGCACTGCATTGAAGAACCCTTGCTTTGGCTTTAAACAGTTCCTATTTTATGGGTATTTATCATGCGATCTTTCCAAATTCCGATGTTTGATCATGAGACTTTACATTTATATATTTTTTTACTTCTATCCTTGGCCTCAACCATGCTTTTTGGGTTGATATATTGGGCGAGTTCTTTACTGAAATGTGAACGGAGGATCGAAGAAAACTGATGGCGCTGGAAATCTGGTCTTCAGCATTTAAGAGCAACAAAACTGAATCAGATTTTGTAACATATTAAATAGATTGACTGGTAGACTTGAATTTTTGTATCTGACTGGATTTTTACATGGTGACCAAAATCTTGTTATTTTGAATCTACCTTTTGATTTGAGTGACTAATTCATTTGCATTAGGCCAATGAAGGATGACTTAGCTGCTTGGACATATACAAGAATGGTTTTTCTTGATGGTGCTTTTCCCTTTTAAGTTAGCTAGGCGACAGATTTTTTTTATTATGTATATTTTTAGCGTTCACGTTATGTTGGCAATGATGTTAATTTGAAATTTCATTTTACAGTCAGAGGTCTTAGATAATAATAAAATTAACTAGCAACGCATGCGCACAAAATGAGAAGAGAAGGGCTTCTTGCTTTGCGAATATAATTTTTCTATTTCTTTCCTGCACTATCTTCTGTCGCCTTTCAATGAGAGCGAAACTTCTTCCTCGTTTAGAAATAGGAGTTTAAAAGCGAAAACGAGGTATTTAATTACGTAATTACATATTACAATCATTCAGATGTTTTTTATAGAGAAATTACAATTCGACAACCGTTAGCAATGTGGGTTTCCTTCCTTACATCTATAACATCTTTCAACAACAGATCTTGCATTCTCTCTGACGATCTAATATGGACATCGTTCTTGGGGAAGCGGCTGGATCGCCACACCTAATCAACATTTATATATCTTCAACAATTTTCTCCAGAGGCATGCGTTCTAATGGCCTCTGCGCTCTGCCGATCTTCCTTTCGCTTCGATCAACTTCTCTTCCCTCAAATCTTCTGCTCTTACTTGCATCCTGCCACTCGTTCGCCAGATCATGCTTCCCACCAATGTACCTATAAACTAATAGTACCTCCGCACGAAAACATGCCATTACTATTAAATCTTTCATTTACTTTTTCCTTTGTAGAGGAAAGCAATAGATTTTAATTCAATCAGTCATTTGTTTTCAGGACAGATTTTAAGGAAGGGAGAATAGAAACTAACCTAGAGGCCAATTGCAGCGAATTGGCCGCATAATTGCCCGGTTGCCATGGACGTGGCTTTCTGGCGGTTCAAGTAGCGCAGAATTTTCCCGTGACCATGGTTTTGTATATATTTCTGCTTATAGATCTCATTAGTTATGATGAGCTTCCTGAACACCGCCCCGAAGTTCTTACAAAGTATTGGCCATATCATTGAGGGCAATCAGCGTTATTCACTTTATTCCAAATAACTGTAACCAAGAACAAAATATGAGAGATAACAGAAGTTAACATTGAATATTAAAAAGAACATGAGAGCCAAATCACGGGGGCAAGTGCACTTTTGCTCAGTTAATTTAATTACATGAGCTGGGAATGTCATAACCCTGCTGCTATAGTCATAAAAAATTCTTCTAATTTCAAGGCTTCTTCTTTTCATCATCCACTACCTTTATTGTACTGTGCAATGACTTTTTGCAGGCCATATGCTGCTACAGCTTCTAAGCTGTAACAAGGATGACAACTATCGTTTGCAATACAAAACACAAAAAATCCCTCTTTCACCTGCACAAGGGAAAGGACACAAGTGAACATTTGCAGTAAAGAAAAAAAACAATTAATGCGCAAGAAGGACTAGACTGTACATATAGTACCTTAAAGACAGATAAAGTAAGGAAGGGCGCTTTGGATTCGTTCAAGTACTCAACATCGGAATGAAAACCATGGTGCTTGTGCATGTGAACCTTGCACTTTCTATGTTCTATCATGCTCTTTGAATCAACATAAAGCAAACATGATGGATCACAAGGTTCATCTTCTTCATCCTCAGCCATATCTTCTCCAGAAGCCTCCATTTTACATTCAAATCAGTCAATGATTTTGTAGGCCTCACCTACTAACTCTTCCTCTTTGATCAACTCTTCCATTGTCTGCTCACTATCTTCGACGTACTTCATTGCCCCACTCTCTTCGGAGGGGCATGCTTACTACATGGCAGGCGGCTGAAGCGGTTTAATCACTGCCTAGTCCTATTTTGAGTTGTTCCTTGAGAAGCCCGCATGATGTAGGCTCCGTGATTTTAAGATTGCTGAGCCATGAAGCATTTGGAACTTCGATATCCCTCTACCAACATAGAATGCAACTTGTATAGCATAGGGCTCTCATTTGAGTTTTCCTTCTCTGGGCAAGGGCAGACTTTGTCTTAGCTAGAACAGCGCTTCAGGTTTAACCCTGGAACACAGCGTACCGTGTTACATATTTCGTGCAAGGCATAAAACCTAGGTGGAAAAGAGAATTCAGGATAATAAAAAAATCCGCAGTTCCGTAGGGTCATGTAGCGTCTCTGTGATGTCACTGGACGGAAATGACAAAGTACAACATTAAGATGATCCAGCAAACCTATACCACACTAGAAGTATTAAAGTCGTCCCAGCCAGCAGTTGCTATTTACCGAGAAATTCGCTTGTCTACACAAATCAAAGCTTTGAGGGGTCAATATACATAGGATGATAGCCTGTAATAGATCTAAGCAGGAATGTTTCGTTGTGGATGATGTAGCTAGGAACCTAAACACATGACGACAAGCAAATTAATAGCAACCAAGGTCATTCACAGAAAAC
>NW_023591200.1:865885-890817 GCF_014843425.1 Jatropha curcas | reverse complement strand
TCTAGGGGCATATAGGCTCCTTGTTATAGTGTTGAATAAGTTGAGTTGCGCTCTCATTTGAGTTTTTCTCACTGAAATAAAGGAATAGGCTTTCTCTCCTGCATTCAACAATGCGACCAACTGCCTCACCAGAAGCATCACACCTCAATCTCAAATGTTTTATCAAAGTCAGGTAAAACTAAAAATATGGAGCAAGAAAAAAGAAATGGATTTTTAAAGTATCAAAATGCATTTCGTTGTGTTTTTCGCTCCATTTGAACCCAACTTCCTTCCTTTACCACTTCTGTGAGTGGGGCTGGCTGATGGTAGAGAAGTCCTTCATCAAATCTCCTCCGTATGACAGCTTTGCCAAAGCCATGGAAAACTCCTCCTCAAGATTAGATTTAGGAATGTGGCCATGTCCCAAATTGCTTTAACCTTCTCCTGATCAACTTCAAGTCCCCTGTGTACTCATTCAAAACAAAACCAAGAAAAACAAGCCTATCGTATGCAAAAAGTGCATTCTTGTAGGCTTAGCATATAACTTTTTCAAGCTCTCAACAGTTATCAATACTAAATCTAACATGCTCAATATGCTCAATTCGATAGATGTGGCTATAAATCAGTATATCATCAAAATAAACCACAACAATTTTGGCCTAGAAAAGCACGTAAGACAATGGTTCATTAATCTCATGAAAGTACTAGGTGCATTTGTTAGCCAAATGGCAATAACCCATCCACTCATATAAACCATAATTTAGTCTTAAAGGCAGTTTTCGCATTCGTCAAACCTACTTCATGTCTAATTTGATGATATCCACTCATTAAAGTCTAATTTTAAGAAAAGTACTTACTATCCCATGCAGTTCATCTAGCATATCATCTAGCCTAGGAATTGGATGGCGATTACTTCAACTATGATTTTTTAATTGACAGCTCGGCAGTCCACATCAATCCTCCTAAGAACCGTCCTTGCTTAGGCACAAGTAATGGACAGAACTGCGACATGGGCTCAGTACCTTTGCCCTGCCACAAATCGCCGTTAGACAAACAGGTCATGGCGAACTTGGCGCTGGCAACTTCCTTAGTCTCCAATGGGGTTTGTCTTTTCTATATCTGGCCTTGTTAGGAATTTAAGCTCCAAGCAACAAAAGTCAATCTGATGCTCAATGCCGTTTAAGGGGTGGGCAAGTCCAACTAGGCATTTCATCAGGAAACACATCAGAAAACTGCCTGCATCACAAAGAAACAAAAGCTTAGGGAGGCAAAGAAGAAGTCAATGTTAAGTCAAGGTTAAGCAAAAATTTTCCTTAACCGAATCTCATTAAGATGGTCTACCCTCACTAACACTGCTGTGGATCTCTCTCTCTTACATACTATGTTTTGTTTCTTTCTTCGACTCTCTGTTGTTTCACTCACCAATGGGCAGTTCAAGTTGTTTCCTTTTCACTCTTGGCGCTCTCTGTTTCCCTTTTTTCTTTATCCTTATTGTTCTTCCCTCCCCCTGAATACAATTCACTTGCCCCTCATTTCTGCAATATCCTCTTTTGGTCAGATTAGACCTCTGGTGTGTCACAAGGAGCTAGAACCACAATGTTTACCCAAATAGGTAAGGGCAGAACGGTTGGTTGTACCCATTTTCTTCTGGACTCGCCTGTCGAATTTCCGATGGGGCGGCTAGAAAGAATATGCCCAGCTAGCATAGGTACTTCATCACAGTGGACGCTCATCCTTGTACCATTCCAATGGAGAATGGCACCGTCACCTGCTTGTTTAGCTCTCCAGAACCCATTTATTTAGCCATTGAAGCTTATATGGCCGTGGGTGCTGTACACATGTCAAAACCCAATTTTCTGCACCATGACTCAAACTAGCTACAGTTGAGCAAGCTTTCCCGACTATCAATAATCAAAAGACATACCTTGTCAATACCAAAGCATCTAGTATGGAAAAATAATTCTCTCTTTGTTTTCTAAGCTTCTGCCTCTTGAACTTGCTTGTTGAGAAGCTCGCCTGTAACTAATAACTGACCAGTCCTCGGGTTTTGCAAAACTTCTTTCATCAACCTCCATCATGGCATCATTGCAGTCCTCAAGTGGTGGCATTTGGGGTTTTCTTCAATCCTCAGCATTCATGAATAGTTGTTCATTCCTCTTTAATCCACTATTACCCTCTATGTAGGGCATTGAGAAAATATATGGCCCTTCCTAAGACCACTTGAAAACATTTGTGTCTTCTACTTAGGAGTATTGGAAAACTTGATCCCTTCAACTAAGTTGGCGCATTAGGGCGTGAATGCTTAGGCAACTGATCTGTCCCCCTTTTGTGTAGAGCCTTTGAAACCTCTTTTTCTCCCTCTTTAAAGGCGCATCATTGTACCCCAGAGTTGGCTGTTGTTGTTGCAGCTATATGATGTGTGGTGTTTTGCCCTTTTCTCTGCTTTCTGCTAACTTGCAATAGCCATATTCAGCAGTCTCCTCCATGGAAACAATACTTGTAATCTTCTAGTGCATCAGCTTTGATGATCCTGATTTAAGGCCACCTAGGAATCTAGCCATAGTCCACCTCCTCTTCGCTCCTCGGATGTGGCTCTAGCCATGCACATCTCATATCTTTATGGTAGTTCCTCCAGCTGATTTTGGCTCGCTTGGGGATGATCTATGAATGCTTCTGAATGTAACTCCCTGAATAAAGAGCAGGTAGAAAACGTTTTTTCTCATTACTCCTTCATATCCACCCAATTGTGGATAGGTCGTCTTCCCAACTTTTCTTAGACTCTGATTAAAAGTTGATCCCACCAAAACAAAGCAAATAGTCCCTTGAACTCTAAGGCTGCAGTCTTTACCTTTTTTCTCCTCATATACCTGGTTACATTCAAAAATCATCGTCAACCTTCCTCTCCCATTCCAGTAGTATTCGTCTGCATTGTTTTCGGCCTTTGAAAGGTGGGGCACTCTTGAGTTTTGATGTGTACCCAAGTTCACCATCTAATGGCGTTATCAACCTCTTCTTCATCTCCCAAGAGTAATGTTTCATTTTCTGCAAAACACGGCCTCTCCAATCCTCTTTCCTCTTCTCTGTTGTTTCGGCGCCCTCTCCTTGCCCACAAGGGCTCGGTCTATGCCATTTCATCATCCATCTTCATATTACTTCATGCCAAGGTTGTCTAGAGGTGCTCTTTGAAGTGGTTGCACCCCTCCTTGTGGCATTAGGGTCATCGGTGTTTCTGCTGCTTTGTTCTTGAAGTTCCAATCCCGTAGTCCATGTAAAGCTCTCCATAAGCCTAGTGATTCGTCCCATCTCACTTGGTGTCGTTGGTCTTCTCTCCAGGGAAGGCATTAGAAGGCTGTGTAGTTTTGGATCTTCAACCTTTTGGAGGGCCCTGTCATTCTTACCCTCTGATGAATCAGACATCCTGAAAATAGAATAGGCAAACAACAAAACTAAGGAAATGGTTAGTTTATCACCTCCCTCTCGTGTTCGTCTCATTTAATTCCTTTTCACAATATGTGGGTTTCAATCGCCAAGCCTTTTACCAACTGCTTTCCACTTGAATAATTGCACTCAGAATTCCCAAAGGTTGCTACAAAGTCACGAGAAGAAAGCTTAGGAAAGCAAAGAATATAACCAAATAAAGTACAAACTCTATCAAGAATTCAACAAAAACATTCTTCAATTTTTGCAATACAAGAAACAAGATAGGTGTATTGCTTGAGGTAATAACTAAAGTGAAGGAATAAGCAAATAACACTTTGCAAATGATAAGAGGCAAAGCACGGGCGTGCTGAATGGCAGCGGGCAAGTTTTTGGACTTCTCAGAGGTGAGGCATGGGCGTCGCTCGTGGTTTGGACACAGCGTGCCTAGCTTCCAGAGGCTAGCACGGTCCTGATTATGGAAGTAGCACGGGCGTGCTTCCCTAGCCTGCAAAATCGCCTGGACTTCAGAGGCGAGCAATGGGCGTGCTAAAATTATGGCACGGGCGGTGCTTCCTCCCTGAACTGGTGCGAAATCCGAAATTTCGCTAACTACTATACGCTCTAATTGTTCCACATAACAAAATAACAAAAATTACAAGAATCAACAATAGAAAATTCTGGACAAGATGATGAAGCTTAAGTTTCATCTACAAAGGCAAAATAACTATGGACCCGTTAATTAATCTAATTATCAAAAGCTACGTATTCAAAGAAATTTGTTCGAAGAACAGAATGTAACTATAGGCAATGGCTAGAATATCCAATTCACTTCCGTGCACAAAGTTTTTGGGTTGTCAAACAAAAATCAATTTCTGCAGTGCTTGAGAGCAAGCATATAGTTTGACTAGCATATTAATTCTCAGTAAGAATACGAAATGACAAAATTTTTTTTTTCAATGCGAATTTGCAAGCTAAAATTCTCACAAAAATTCTTTTTCTTTTCGTTTTTTTTTTAAGTCCTAACCTAGGTAGATTTGAAAGTCACAACCACAAGGTCTCTTGTGTGGGTCAGGACATACCAAATGATAAGGGAACTCTTGCAAGTACTGCTTACAAGAGACCTCTTGCAAGAGACTGGGACCCCTAACTTCATTCCAAGCTAGCGTCGTAGAGAAGGACTGAACCAGCCTTATATATTATGCCCAGGATTTACTGCCGCGGAACGATGTGTGGACGCATCATCCCACCCCCATAAGACCCACTGCTTCAGTCAGCTTTCTGACGAAGCCCTCAATGAGACATCCAACCCTACGGAACCAAGAGCTCTGATACCAGATAAATATGACCCAAGCTAAAATTAGCAAGTACTTCTTTGCAAATTAACAAGGAAAACCTAGCGAAAGCAGTGCAACTTCACGGAAGTACCGTCAATCCCTTTTAACCCCAAAGTAACTCTTGAAAAGAGATAAAAAATAAGGAATCTTTTAGGAACAGAAAATCAGAAACTTACCTTCAAGTACTGCTGTGAAAACACCTCTGAAATTCTTGGCGCAATAGAGTGCTTGTAGAACTCAACTAAGCCTAATTCATCTAAGGGAAAATAGTGGTTTTCTATTCATGGCAAAGTGAAAGATACACGGTCTGTTTTTTGCTTGAAGAACAAAGAAAACACGTTTTTTTCTTTTTTTATTAAAATTCCCAAAGTTGGCTGCCGTGCAGCCTCGTTACAACATAATATAATAGTAACCTAGGGCTAAACTAATTTAGCTATTAACTGTAAAGCTAGTCAGGCCTAAGGACCCAATATGGCCCAAATGGGCGCTTAATTAAACTACAAAGCCCAACTACTAATTAAAACAAAGTCTGACTTTTAAACATTAACTAATGCTGTGGGCTGGACCCAACTCTAGAAATAAAAGCCAACGTACCTTACCCTAAAATTTAATTAAGTCACCCAAGAATTTAAAGCAAAACAGGACAAAATGGGCCAGAGGCGCCTACATAACCCATACTTAAGCTCATAATAAATGACATCCTCTTAAATTTGCCTAAGTATAGAATCATGTTAAACTTCATCAACAGGCAGCCTCTTTGCACGCCTCAAAGCACCATACAAGCTTTGGGTGCTTGCCTGCAAGGTCAATCTCACATCTGCAATAATTTTAATGATCTTGGAAACTCGCAATGTAATTTGTTCTTGAGCAAATTGCTTCAAGGCTGCTTGTAGCTTGGTTGCACGAGCTTTATGATTGGTCCGTTAAAGTAAGAGCCTAGGGGATCCTTCATCTTGCTCCTTGATCCGTTCAACCGTGTTTCAATTTTATTTTATAAAAAAGTGACTCCATTTTAAAACCCAATTTTGTTTAAGGCCAAATTATAAAAAGACTGGTAAAGGCGCACCAATTGCGGATTCTGGGTAAGGGAATTGGGTAGCGCGCGCCCGTTGGAAGCCGACCTGGAAAACTAGCCTTCTTTTACTTATGATTGTCTATTTATTTAGTTTATGAAAAGCCAAAGTTACATTTATTACTTAAAACCCCAACCCAATGAATCGGACGCGGAGTTTTTCTTTATATGGAAATTACTTAGTCGCCCAATCAAATCCAATTATCGGCAGTTTATAATCATTCAAACCAAAAGCGATTAAATCGAATAAATAAAAGACCCGCTCTTTCCTTTATGGGTTCAGGCGGCAACAAAACGCGATCTAAAATACATCTGACCCGATTTCAAAATTATACCCAAAAACCAAACTTCATGCATAATTATTGATTTAGCACTAAATCACATTTTTATTTTTTAATTTAATCTAAAACATGCAAATGACTAACGAAGACCCATAAGATTTAAATTTCATCTTTTCACTTCAAGCCTGAAGTAATTGGTTAGAAGTTTCATCAAGTAAATACGTCTAAGTTACACTTTAGTACTCTAATACTTAATTATTGCAAATCGTCTTCTATAATTGGACATCTTCCGATTTTAGTTGGATGAAAGTAAGTATCTTGTATTTTGTGCAAATAGGTTGTATTATTTAAGAAAAAAAATTAAAAATTTATTTCTGGATCTTAGAAACAAGCTGCGTCAACGGATCTCTAGTTCCGTGACTGATGTCTAATAGTTCCGTGAGCGGAACTGTCCCAAAACTCCCAGATCCATTAGAAACTTATTTTTAAAATTCCAACAATCTGGAAAATAGAACACTATGTATAGAAATAAAATTTTGGATTAATAGATTCGCGTCAAGCATCTTTCCAGATCGCGTTAGCGGATCCGTTGGTTGGCGTGACGCAACTGCTCTGGCCAAGCTTATGTTTCAAAGTTGATTTGTTTAGATCATTTTTGTTATCTAAATATGCTTTAAGGAAAAGCTAAAATGACCAAAAGATTACAGGAATACAGTTTAAAGAAGTTTAACTACTAACCACAAAAAGTAAATACAAAATACAAAGAAAGGGTAAAGGAGTTACCAATAATCCTCAGATTGAAGGATTGTAAGTGTGCTAAATGCCCTTAGACAAAATGATAGTTTACGAGGCCTCCCAAAAAAACTTTATCAAACAAGGATTCAAACACTTATTCTTTTCTCCTCTTGTTTTTTCTTTTTATGATTTTGTTTTTTACCTAAATTATTATCTAATGGCAATTTTTTCTTCAAATGAACTCAGAAAAGAGTCTCTGGAGAAAAATATAGAGCCGCAAAGCTGAATTTTTTCAAAGCGCCTTCAAATGAGAGAAAGATCAATTTATATATGTAGGGCAGCAGAGGGTAGTACGTCACGCAAGCTTTACGGGCTAGGTGACGGATCTGTGTTCATGGCGTGAACGTAGCGCTTCCCTGTTTGGACCAACAGCCACGTGGTCCGCTCAGACAGAATAAAAAACCATTATGATCGTCATTTTTTGTGATGTCATACCAAATCCGAATTAGAGCTGCGTGACGCAGCTGACAGTGGCCGTCACGCCGCCTGCCTTAGCTACGTGACGCAACTCTGACCCAACCAGCAAAACTTAAAATCGGGTTTTAATTTAAATCCTTGGATTAAAAAGACTTCTAGATAGCATTAACCTTTCATTCCGCATGCCTCGTATCTCGTCGATAAGGCGGGGGCATAAAGAGAGTTTGTCAAGAACATGGGTGCCTTGTCTTCTGGCAATTTGATGTTAATGGTCTGATTCTGTTGTTCAAATAATGCGAAATACATTATGGTGAGCAAATTGAGTCTCTGTTGATCTTAGGGAAATGAGTACAACTAGGTCTGGTCTATGGCTAAGATGGTTGGGAACGTTGGTGCCTTGTTCTTTTTGCATTTTAGTGCAAGGTCCTTGTTATTAACTTCGGTAAACAATTTTGGAAACTATTTATGTGTTTGGTTTGGTTTGGGTTTGGTGCTTTTTTTAGAACAAGGTCAGATATTGCAGGTGGGTATAACTGAGTCTTGTCTGGTCTGTGTAATGATTTGCATATGGGGATCCATGTTTGAGTTGGTTGCCAGAGGTCTGGTTTTTTTGCTTCAGGGTGGCATTTGTTTTTGAATTTGGCTCTAGGTTTCTGTTGGATTAACGTGCTTTCAAGAAGGCGGGAGTCCCGAAGACCTAGGTGCAACTGAATCTGTTCTAATCTAGGGATGGGGTTTGGCATGTGATGCCTATTTTTTGGGGTTCTAGTGCAAGGTTTGATTTTTGCTATGCTTTTTAAGAGAATGCTGGGTTGTTGAGAGTACAGAGGACCATTGAGAGAAGCCGTAGAGCAAGACTAACTCAAGGATTGAGTTAGAGGTGAGGCCGGGCATTTAGGGCCAGCTCTCGACGCTTATTTGTGTTTGAGGAACTCAAGTGACTCAAAAGACTCTTAAGATACATGCAATCCAAGCTGATGCAAATAGGTTTCGCTAGACCTAATAGTGGCATTTTGATTTATCCGAGTTAGATTTTTGACTTTTGTCTTTTGAACCATGTCGATTTTTGAGTCTTGAATTGGAAGTGGATGTGGTTTCAGCTTGCATTCTGTGAGGGCTGTCATGAGATATATTGCTGGCCTATGCTATATAAGGATGGACACCTGACACAAGGTAAGGATAGGGGATATATAACAGATGCCTAGATGGATAGGGCTTTCATTGGTTTTCTTTTTCATGACTCATACTGCTTTAAGATATTTAGAGAGAAAGTCATTGTGACACGTATTATGGAAAGGAGAGCTCGTCTTAAGCCTTTATGAGGATTGTTGCTTTATGCCTTAATTTTTGCGCCTAATGCCCTTCGGGTTTTTCATTTAGCCAGCTTGCTAATTTGACTAAAGCCGCCCTTGTCCAGGTTCTTGAGCTTGGCAAGCCTTTTTTTAATTTTGGCCTATGTCACTGCCTTGCAAGTTTCACTTGCGTATATTTATTTTTGCCTGGAACTGCCCTTGCAGGTTTTCAAATTCAACTTTTATTATTTCCTTTTTTCTTCTTCTGTCTTTGTTTAGTTGGCAACAGTAAAAATCTTGGAATGTTTCAGTGAAAATGGCAAAATATATTAATTATTAATTAGTTATGAAACAACCCACAGGGCTAGGCACCTACGTATTCGTATTTTAGTGAACAATATTGTTCTGAGAGTCAAGCTTAATAGTGACATAGGGCAAGGGATTGTCTGGTGCTAAATGTTTTGATTACATTCAGCACGGAGTACTCTTTGGCTGATCTAAATTGTGAGGGTTTGTTAGAATTCTATTGGCGGCATCATGTCGGTGTACAGGAATGAAAATGTCTTCGAAAGAGAATCTTCTTCAGTGGATATGAAGGGTTGCCTGGTTTGGCCTGATTTTGGCCCTCGGGGACATGTATAAGATTCTGATCTTCTTAAGTACATGATACCTTCTCACAGTTTTTGGCCCTCTGTGTTGAAGTTGGCAAGTTATTCTTTATTGAATAACCCTGATTAATGATTGAGGGCTTCAAGTCTTCTTTTTTATTGGTGCATGACACTTCTGAGCCTATTCTGTCTTAGTTGCGAACCAACTGTTGCTCTTATCGACATAGAGGGGCTGTCTCATTGCATGAGTCCGTGGAGGAAAGCATTGCCCTGGTTGGATGTCTGATGGAAAGTCTTTGTCCTTAATTCTGAAGATATTCTCTAATTCTAGTTCTTAGAGTTTGGTCTTCTTGATGTTGTTTCCATAGGGTGGGAGCAATTTCCCTAATTTACCCTTGTGAGCAGTCTGGATACGTCTAATGAGGTCCTTCTGTCAACCCTATGTTTACTATGATGTCTCAAATTTGGTATGATGGAGTTTCAAATTCGTGCCAACATTTATTCTCTTTTTTTTTTTGGCGAAGAAGCTCACAGGTCAAGGTTAACAGAAAGTGGGTAATCAAGGAAATTGGAACTTTTTTCATTATAAATAAAGAGCCTTGAAATGACATCTAACTTTAGGTTTGACAAAAAGATCGATATGGTCTGATAAAAAGAAAAAGAAAAGGATATAGACTCTGAAGGAACTAGACTTTGACTCACTTTCAGTTTTGTGACTCCAACGTTTGACTTAGACTCGGTAGACACTGAGGTCTGCTCTATGACTCTCCTAAGGGCTAGTTCTAAAGAGGTTCTTTGGTTTGATAGGATTGTATTTCCATCTAGGTAAGAGGGGAGGACAAAAGAGGTTTTCGCAGTTTTGCTTTGGTTAGGATAAAGGCATAACAATTGTGGGTAAGGCGATTTTTAATGGTTGCTCAAGGTCAATTTGAGGCTTTTGTGTTTTAGGAAAAGTGCTTGGCTACACTAGCTCTCAGAGAATCAAAGTCATTTATGTCTCTTGGGTTTTGGGGGTTGAGGGAATAAGATTTCTATTGTTGTCGTTTGGTTTGGGTTGCATGGGAAGGGAGTTGGCCACTCTCCAGGAGGTCTTGTATGTTTGGTTTCTAAAGGCTGTGCAACGTATCCATTGTGATGGCCCCTGGCCCATTTTTTTTTTTTTTTTTTTTTATTTTTTTTTTTTTTTTTTTTTTTGTTTTTTTTTTTTTTTTTTTTTTTTTTTTTTTTTTGAAAAAACTGGAACGGCAGTAAAGCATTTGACATTATATCCCTCGGTAGTAATTTCTGGTGGTGCTCGTCGATGCGGCAAAAGGCTCGGATGAGGTTGTTCCTTGAGAGGCTGTCTAGTAAAAGACGATAATGGTGGCTCCCTAAAGTTAGCAATGTCGGTAAGCTTGATCTCAAGAGCAGGATGAAGAGCTTCACTCTCTCTTGCCTCAAGGGATGAGGGGGAAGGGGTTTTTGGGTAGGCCTTGATCTCACGGTTTGTTGAAGATTGTCGGACCAAAGACCGCATCTGCCATGTTATGGTGGTACTGTTGGGGTCGAAGTGGTTTTCTCGATGACCACTAAAAATTTCTGCTAGGGGTATACAGGAAAGAGCTGGTAATGGTTTCTTTTAGGCTAGGAATTTAGCATTCGAGAAAGCTATACGACTCCACTGTGAAGGAATGAAGGGGAGGAATGTTCAAGGGCCTTAATTTTGGTGGGTTAGAGGCAGATGGGGGTAGTAATGTCGGAGGTGGTGGTAACCTTCGAAATTTGGGTCATGGGCGGTCAGGTTGCCCATTATCTTGGAGTGGGGGAATTGGGTAGAGGTTATTCTCCATTGGACCCCATGTTAATGGTTTTGGAGGTGGAAGAAGGGTCTTACGGTGGACCAATTGGCTAGTACTTAGCATTGGCTCTTAACTTCCCCTAAAGGATGGTTTCTTCCAACTGTCATAACAACTTGAAGTTTAATCTCGCTGTCAGTGAGCATGTTCCAAAAAGTGGGTTTTCTTGGCTCTTGGAACATGTCAATGATCATCTATGCTCAATTTTATAGAGGGATTAGCCATACTTTTGTTCTCCTAAAGAGAAACAAGACAAAAGGAAAGGTCAGTGCTTTCTTAGGTCAGGTGGAAAGCATGCCATGACATTCGAATTGGTATTTAAGGTGCTTTGGGTTTAGTTAAGGCTTTTGGTGATTCGTGTCCCGCTCAGATTCAAATTTGAGGATCTTGGTTGGAACTGAAGTCCAATCTTGAGATTTGAAGTGTACTTAAGCGCCAAATTTGAGATTTCTGGAGAATGCTCAGGAATCAAGGCTTGAAGTGTTCTCAGGTCGATTTGAGGTTTTATTGGAGGACTGCAGGTCAAAAATTTTTTTTTTTGAAGCCTTTGGAAGTAGAGAGAAATGCTCAAAAATATCAGTAACTTAGGCTTCGATCGGGCCATTGCACCCAGTTTGGGACTTGAGGTCGGATTGTAAGGGCTTTTTGGTGGCTTCAGGTCGGGGTTTCAAGCTCATAGGATTTGTTGGCTCAATTTAGTGGTTTGAGACTTAGGATGTGTGGTAGGCATTGCTGCATACCAGTAAGTTTAAGGCCTTTTGATCAGGGCGTTGCCCCAGTTTTGCAGCTGCGTAGGTCGGATTTAAGGCTTTTTGGTTAGCTCAGCTCAGTTTTGAGGCTTTTTGTAGCTTAGCTCAGTTTTGAGGCTTTTTGTGGTGGCTTAGGTCATTTTTGTGGCTTTTGTGGTAGCTCAGGTCAATTTTGAGGCTTTTTGTGTAAGCTCAGGTCAGTTTTAATGCTTGGATCGGGCTTTTCCCCCCAGTGGTAAAGGTGCTTAGGTCAAGATTTTAAATGTTTGGCCGACTTTTGAGGTTGCTTCAAGTGGAGGCTTTTGGTAACTGGGAGGGTGCTCAGTTGAGGCTGCTCAGGTTAGGGTTTGAGGGCTTTTAGGCATTTTGGGAGCACGTAGTAGGGTTTAGGGGCTTGGATCAGAGCTTGGCCCGCCAATTTAGGTGCGTTAGAATTCAGATTTAAGGCTTTCTTGTAGTCAGAGTCAGTTTTGGGGAGGATTTGTTGGTCAAGAGGTTATTTTAGTCGGTTATAATCTCCTCAGGTAAAGGGATTTGTTTTGGATTGACCAATTCTGGATGGTTTAGGGTTTTGAGCACTAGATTGGTGTTTTAGATAAGATGGTGCTTAGTTTGACACTTGTTTGTGTTTTTAGTTTGACCACTGGTTGGGTGCTTTGAGTTGACACTGGTTTAGTGTATTGGTTGACCATTGGTTTGGTGTTTAGGTGACCAACTGGTTGGTGTTTAGGTTGCACATTGTTGGTGCTTAGGTTAGTTCTTCAGTCCATGGACATGAAAATGCCTTAAATGTGTTGATGTCATGAATTTGTTTTATGATTTTTATGGGTGCATATAGTCTTAGAGAGTCTATTTTATGGTCATGTAAATGCCTTTGGGTGGATTAGTTTAAGGTCCATTCGCTAGAGTTGGTATATACCTTGTCATTTGACCTGTTGTATCAATGAACAATTGGTAGCCAAAACCCGTTGACCAATCGTACAAGGAAGAAACGCTTAGATTTTGCGATCGATATTTTGCAACCGAGCCAAGTTATCGGTCGCAATTTGCCGGGACATCATTGCCTACACAAAGACAACAGTCGCAAATTTTAGCGGGTACGAATTTCCGCAATTTAGTTCTGCAGTTTGTGACTGACTATGTGACGGATTTTGCGTCGATTTTGCGAAGCCGATTTACGAACTAAGGGATTGAATTCGTTCGGGTAGAAATTTCGGCCGGTTCAGAAATTAGTGGAATAAATTTTGCGACCGATGTGCGACCAGCATGTTCAGACCGAATTATTGCGACCGACTGTATTAGTCGCAAATCGGGTTGCAAATTGACTGCGAGTAACTGCGAAGTAAAACGACGTCACAGGGTTAAAAATTGCGACCGATATTAATGGAATTTGCGACCGACTGTCGGTCGCAAATTTTAGGGCTTTAAACGCCGTCCTTCTTCTTTCATCTTCTTCTTTCTTCTCCTCCTCCTCTCCTCTCTTCTGCTCGCAGGCCGCTCCAGCCCCTCCTGACGCCGCTGCAGCCCGCCTGACGCCGCTGCAGCCCCTCGTGACGCCGCTCTAGCCCCTCCGGTCACTCCACCCGTCTTCTTGAGGTATTTTGCGATTTGTGTTTCGAAATTTTTTGAATTTTGTTTTTTTTTTTTTTTTTGATTTGCGATTTATTTGTATTTGGGCATAATTATTTGTATATTGTAACGTCATTTAGTTTATTGCATCTTATTATTTCATTGAAAATAGTCTGTTGAGCATCATAAGTGGAAATTCAGTGCATGGTTTATAAATTAATTGATTCATTTGACCCTGCATATTAACAAGTTTTTAACAAGTTTCCTAACATCGACATTTCAGTTGATGAGAGCAAAAAATTTATTTTGAAACTACAATTTTTATTGAACCTGAAAAGAAATACAAAACAATAAGAAACCGCTTTGCTCTTTAAAAAATCAATAATCATGTAAAGTTAATAACCTTTTTCTGCCATGTGATATTTTCCACTAATTTATCATAGATGTAGTACCATAAGTTCCAAAAAAATGAAAAAGAAATCAAAACATAAATGTATAGCATTTTCATTAAGTTAAAAAAAGAAAGCATATGCAGTGGAATATTATCTGAGCCTTATTTAACAATATCCTCTTAAACTTTCATGAATATGCTCCTTCTATCATTACCTTCAATGGATATATATGTATCAATAAAAACATAAAGGGTCAGTCTATTTATTTTCTTATAAGTCAATGTTTTGAAGCCAATTGCAATAAAATTTATCCAATTACCAAAATGAATGTGCATAGTTGACAGTTTTGTTGATTTCGATTGATAAACATTATCATGGAAATGCTTGGAATATAAAAGATTATATTGGTCTTCAATAGAAAATGCTTTCTCACTTCATACACATAGAATTATCTTACAATCAACATAGAATCTTACAATCAACATAGAATTGCCTCACTTCAAACACATAGAATTATCTCATCTTCTGTACCATATGCCCCTTTACAGCTGCTTAATTTTTAGGATTGGCAGTTGGGTTTGTTTCAGTTCTTCTCTAGTTAATTGTTCCTCACTCTCTCAGGTCATTTCTGTTACTATACTGTTTCTCATTTTACTGTTCCATCCTTTTTCTTTAATTAACTTATAAAAAGAGAAAAAAAAAAAAAGCTAATTCTCGAGCTTAACCCTACATATGCAACTATTTATTTGCATGTAATCCGATAATTGAACATTCTTTAAATAATAAGATTTATGCAGTTTTTAACTGTCCAAATTATGCTTATTTCTCAAAAAAAAAAAAATTTTAAAAAAATCAATTTAATTGGTCCTGTAACTTCAGTATTTGCCCTAAATTAGATATAGTGAGAGGGATGAATCAGAAATGATTAAATCACAAATCAACATTTTTTTTTCTTTAAATCATGGTTGGTCTTACAATAAATAACATTCTCAAAAAGAGTGTGTTTGGGTGTGGTTATATATAATTCCCTCCCTCCCATCCTTTCAATCCTATTGTAGTAGATCCAAACCATAAGTGTAGAAATTGGCAAGTTCATATGTCAAGCAAAAATGGAACCCTTTTATTATATAATTCCTTAGCCTGACAAAGCTTGGCACAAAAAAAAAGGGATTTCCTATCATGAAAGAAAAAAGCATACTACAATGTTTCATGACCATCATCATAATACAGTACGCTAATGATGATAAAAAACCTAGAAATTGATTAAGGTAGAGAAAAATAGAAAGAAATTAATTAAGAAAGATAAATTTCTAAGTTACATAAGTACTTGAAAATTAACTAGCAATTATTAATAATAATCATTAAGCTCTATTAATTTTGCATTCGTAAATTCCTAAATTAATGGCACCTTGAGCCCTTCCTAATTATGGCAGCTTGAGCAGTCTGCTTGAGAGAAACGACAAAGAGCAACTAGAAAAAAATGGATTTAAAGATTTGGTTTATATTTTCTGCCCACTCCCAAACTACTACTTTACCTTCTAAAACAAACTATTAATGTGAAAATGAAAACTGTCTTCGTACCCTTTTTTTTTTTGTTTTTTTTTTAAAATTTTATTTTATTGTTAAAAAATTCTCTAAGAAAAGATATCTAAATAACATCAAAATATTATAGTATATTCGTAACACCAAATCACATAATAGTTTCAATCCCTTGACTTTGTCAATAGGTGCCTTTCCACCACATTCTTTAGTACATTATAAATCTTATAGAGATTATCCGTTGAATTCAAATATAGTTAATCATTAAATCATTCCTTATATTATATCATATAGTTGTTTAATTAATCTTTAACTTGATAATTTCCACCATATGTCGTATGTGCTTTTAGAACATAAAAATAGAATCGTTCAAGTTTTTTATAAATTGGAATAAGCAAAATTGTTTTATAAAAAACTAATAAAAACCATTAATATCATTATTAGTGTTAATAAATTAACATATATATATATGATAACTAAATATTATAACTACATAGTAAAAGTAATAATAAAAAAATGAAATAAAATTAAAAAAATAATGTAATTTTAATTTTCCAAAAATAAGAACATAAACATGATAGTTTAATTTTTTTTAATAATAATTATGTTATATACATGTAATTGAATTAACTCTTTTTTTTATAAATTATGAAATAATGCTTTTTTTTAATTATTATTGCTTGTTATTATTCTTAAATTTTTTTTTTTTTAATGAATGATGCGTTTGGTTTCTTGGTTGGAGGCCTTAGTATGGCCAATTTTGCTTTTGGAGAATGTTGGTATGAATATATGTCGGTCTTTTGCGGTCTTTTGCGACCGACATATGTCGGTCGCAGATCGGTTGCAAAGGACAATTTGCGACCGATAAACGCCATTTTGCGACCGATTTGTCGGTCGCAAAATGGCTTTTTTTTTGTAGTGTAATCCTACCGTAAGGAACGGAGGTGCACATGATCAGGTGAGTAGCTTTCTCAACTCGGGGCAGCTCTAAGGAAGATTCCCCTAAGTGAAAATAGCAACTCAGTTTGCTTAATTCTAATGATGGGAAAGGATTCCAAATGATGCATCTGAATGTATGCAAATGTGATTTCTTAATTTATATCCAAACCAGAGATTCGAAGCCTACTTGATAGTCCTCTTACTATACTTTTTTAGTTTGAAAAATGTTTAAGTCCCTAACAGAGTCGCCAACTGTGAGCCCCCTTCCAAGTGGCATGAGAAAGATCTGAAAGATGGAGTCAATCCAGACGGGCCTTTGGTCGATTTCTCACGAAAGCTGGGAAGAACTCCTTATAATTCCTTAGTTTGTTTGATTAGTCACGGCTTGTTTAGCACTTATGTGATGTCGGGTTGGCTCTTTAGAGCGTTATAATAAGTGTGTGTTGTGTTAGAGTCGTTGCCTTAGTTTGTTTTTGTTTTTGGGGAACAGATTAAGGAAAAAACCCCGTGATGGACTCCATTTTCAGTTTGCCTTTTTAGATAAAATGCACTAGCTCAATTCATTGGGTTTAAGGACTAGGTTTTCGACTTCTTACAAATGAATCAATGGTTTAGGTCATAATTAAGAAATCAAAATCAATGTTTTGCATGAATGCAAGTTTATCAATGCATGAGCATACTTATAATGTGTGGCAATTATAGACAAAGCATTAAAAGCATAAATAATTAAAAAGTATGTAATTCGGAGGGGAGCCCGACTCTAGCCTCGTTTGTCGAGGATTCTAGGTCATTTGACACATTTTCCTAAATCCCGACCAGTTAGTTTGGTCGGGGGCTTGCTACCTAGGCTAAAATCCATAGGTATGCCTTCGTACCTTCTTTGACTAAACTTTCATAACACAGTCGGTTTAACGACAGAAAACTCATCTATCCTTGAAACTCAAAGAGTTCCTTGAAATCAAACTCATTACTACCAAAAAATTTCCAATCAATGACATACGAATTGTTGACGCGTGATTTTTATGCCCCCACCTGGCCCGGTGATGACATGAGGACAAGGGACAACGTATCACGACAAACCAGAAGTGTTTGAACTAGAAATTGAATCAAACTGCCCAAAGGGGTCTGACCCGTGTTAGGGCTGCGTCACGCAGCTAGTACCTGCGTGATGGCACTATTAGCTGCGTCACACAGCTCTAACAGGGTTGACACCTCTGGCGCGCGCCGCCCGTGCAACGACCTGCACTGTTTGTATGGATACGCGGCAATTGTACGAAAAGTAAGTCGCGTCACGCGGGCTTACGGGTGCGTCACGTAGCTCATACCTGCGTGACGCGACTACTCTGTTGCCCTAGCCATATAAATACAGCATTACACAGCAAAAACGGGACTTTTTTTGACACTTTTAACGTTTTTGCTCTCATTCTCCTCTAGAAAACACAACTTTCTAAGCTTAGGTGTCAAAAAGACGACTAAAACTCTTTCTCAAGAACTCTAATGAGCAAACTTGAGAGAGATCAAGTCATAGATATTTAGATTTAAAATCAAAGAAAGACACAAAAAAGATAAAAAAAAAGAGGAAAGGAGAGGAAAACAATTTCATTTTTGTGAAAGAACTTGGTGATTGTGCTTTTGGAATTGTGAAACAATACCTCTGAGTCAATTTCAGTACATGCAATCCTCAAATCTGGGGGCTAGGTAACGGTTCTAATCTCATTCTTTTACTTTTATTTATTTTTAGCATTCTACATCTTAAAAATCTCATTTTTGCGTTGATTAATTGATTTGCCTTTGACAAAACGTAAGTTTTCCTATTGTTGAGTCTTTCTGGGTCCATCATAATTACATTGGATAAAAAAGAAACGTAAAAAGGACTAGTTTGAAAGGTAGTTGCGGACCAGAGCAGCCGCGTCACGCAGGTAGTAGCTGCGTGACGAACCGCGTCACGCAGCTACTACTGCGTGACACGACTGTTCATGTTCCAAAAGTCTTTGATTCGGATTGGAACCACCTGCGTGACGCAGCTATTCGTGTACCAATAATATTTTCGTTCTCCTTAATTCATAGCTATTCGTGTACCCAGTATATTTTCGTTCTCATATTCATAGTTAATGTGATATTTTGGATTAATAATTAATAAAACTGGGAATCTTAATAAGTCAAAAATAGTTCCGTCTCGCAGCTAGGAATTTCGTCACGAGACTGTTCCTCATAGAACACCTGCGTGACGCGACTGTTCCAATTTCCAGTAATATGATAAAAGTTGTGCCACGCGACTGTTCTTCATAGAACACCCGCGTGCCGCGACTGTTCTAAAAGTCCCAGAGTGAATAAGGAAAGTTACGCCACGCGACTGTTCTTCATAGAACACCCGCGTGACGCGACTGTTCTAAAAATTCCAGAATGAATAAGGAGAGTTGCGCCACGACGCGACTGTTCTTCATAGAACACCTGCGTGACGCGGACTGTCTTGGAATTCCAGAATAAGTTCCCTTATGTTTGGTTTTAATTTCAACATTACTAAAGTAGGTTAATCCTTAACTCAGAAAATGATCAATTATGGGCAAAACTAAAGCTTTAAATCAAACCAGATCAATTAATTTATTAATGAATTGTGAGAATTTTTAGATTTTATTTTCCTTTTTGTTTATCGTTAATTATATTATCAAAACTCGGTTTGTGGCCCGCCTTTAACCATAAGGCAAGAGCGGGTCTTTTATTATACTTGATATGTGTTAATGGATGGATGTTGGATGATATGATTTTTTGTGATGAATGCAATGAATGGAATTTAATTGGACGGTTAATTAATTTTTCCATATAGGAAACTCGTCTGATTTAAATTATTTGGGTTGTTTAAATAATCATCAGCTTTTCTAAAAATAAATCAATTAGAAATTGGTAGGTTAAGAGGGCCGGTTTTCCCGGGTGTCGGCTTCCACGGGCCGAACGTACCCAATTCCCTTACCTAGAACCATCTTCGGTTCGCCTGACCCATCAGTTTTTTCAAAATAAAAGGCCTTGAGTAAAATGGGTTAAAATGAATCATTTTCACAAAATAAATGGAAACGGTCCCATTGCCGAAAAAATGGGTGCGACTCAAATGTTTTATAAAGACCGATTTTTCGGCATCGCATATCCAAAAAATTTTTATCACCTTTTCCAAAACAATTTAAAACAAAATAAAAATGAATGTTTCTTGAGATTCCTTCCGGGGTTTTTGGGAATTATCGGCTGACGAAAACAGTTTGGCGACTTTCACTGGGGAATTTTGAAACCCATTATATCCCGGTTATTAAATATTTATAGTGGTTGTCAATTAGGGAATTGAACCTAAAAGCTATTATTTGTAAAATAAATTGGTAGAAAAGCCGTTGGAAAAATTTTTAAATCATCCATATGTGTTTCATTGCTTCCTTTCCTTCTAGGATTTTTGCATTCATTTATTCCTTGCTTCTCAACCTCATCCTACCCGTATTAACCCTTTCGGTACTGGTGTTAAGTTTGATGGTGGATCTAGCCTAAACCAGGGCGATTTAGGTGCATCCATTCTGGAGAATTAACATTACTACCAACCGCAAGCTTAGTACCTTAAAGGTGCCTCAAAAGGAGTAGGCCCAACAAAGCCCGAATCCTGTTTGCGGAACCTAGACTTTTTTTAGCCCAATGAGACCGAAGCCCATGCACATAGTCCAAAGCCTTAGTTACTTCCCCTAAGGTGCGCCCGATTCTATCTACTGTTGTAATGCTGCATTCATTTCCGAGAGTTTATATCGTCAATCTCAAAACCCCCTGTTGGTTGTCTAGATTAGACCAATTCCTAGGAAATAGATGTCGGAATTTATACCAATGGAATCCGTGTGTGGGAGAAATAAGGTTGGAAGGCATGCAAGGTTGGGATAGGCATGATTTCCCCAACTCCCCGTTCCCCTGTATGATATAAATTGTACATGTACATATGTTGTGACATTCATGCACCATGTAACACCTTCCTTTTCAGCCATGCATTAATAGGAGCTAATGTTTGATATGGACATTTGACCTTGATGTTGAGACCGGATTTCAAATTCGTTACGAATAATATAATGCAATTACTTATAGTGAACTAATACCTAAAAGAAAAGGGAGTTATAAGGGGGTTGCAATTCCTTTGTATTTTAACATTTCCCGCATTATCTGAAAATAAGTCAGAGAAGAGATTATAAGATCTTGTAACGAAATAAAAGAAAAATCCTACTTGGGACCATATGTTCCATGGCAAAAGGTAAGGATACAAAATATACACAAAAATAACAAAAATCTCGCTTCGAAAATCTTTCATTCCAAGGCAAAAGTTAGGGATTCGAGAGAAACTAGTCAACTGTAAATCCAAAAGGAACGGTCGACGACAGATAATGCCTGAAATGTTTAAATACAAAATAAGCTATTGCCATATTATTCACACCGAATTTTAGGTCCAGTCGTTGAATTCGAGATCTTATCTCCATACTGATTATTAATACATTAGAATTGCATTTCTCATTCTATGTGCTTCCATTCTTCATGCATACATTGTCTATCAGCCAAAACTGATCCTTCCTAGGAAATCGCTTCGAGAGCTTGGCACCGACATTCTGGTTAACGTCTGGTCAAAAGGGAGTCCTATTTTCATTTCACTCATCTTTTCAAAAAAAAGAGAGAGTCAACTTCTTTGCCTTGGTTCAATGTTTAGTCCCTACATGTTGATATGCTTATATTTCACTTTTTGAAATGGAAGTCTTAAGTAATATACCAATGATTATATGTTTATGGACTCATGACATGTGAAGTTTCTTTAGCGAAATTGTAAATCAAAAAAAAAAAAAAAAAAAAAAAAAAAAAACCTAGACATAATTTTGGCTTAAGAGAAGCATGAATCCTCACTTGAATAAGAAGTAGGAAGAAAAGGGAAACTAAAGCCATGATACAAGTATGTTTCAAGTCAATAAAGGATGAGGGTATTGCCAGAAAAAAAAATCAAGGTTGAGGAAGTAACGGAAGTCCGTTTTAATGAAAAGTGGTATGGAGCATAAAATGCAACCACTTTGTGCTTATTTTCCCATAAAAAAAATGCAGTACAAGTGGTACGGAGCATAAAATTGTTTTCCCCGGAAAATTTTTGTTTTTTATTTTTTATTTATTTATATTTTAGAAAAGAAGCGATAAAACCTTTTTGGATATGCGATGCCGAATAAATCGGTCTTATAAAACATTTTAAGTCGCCACCCATTTAAAGCGAGAATTTGCCTATCTCATGTTTTAATTGGCTTAAGATTTTTTAAAACTTTAGATTTTGTTTGCTAAATTGAAGTTTTAGAATGGAAGTTTTAGATGCCATGTTCACTTAGAATACTTGATTCAAAATCAAATCAATCTCTTATCTTTTGGTAGATTACTTAAGAAGTCCAAATCAACGAGTGAAAATAAACATGGTCAACATAAAAAAAAAATGAATGATGATTTGGCTTAGGGACAAACAAAGAGCTAAGTGTAGGGAATTGATAGCCTCGCAAAACAGGCAAATTTGTTAAGTTGTAATCGCATGATTTGTATGACTGCATGTCTTGAAGATTTTTGGTTGTTGGTCCTCCCTGAGTGTTGGATTCTCTCGGACGGCGATTAGGACGTCAAATGCTATTTTCTCGGTGGCTTCCTTAGAAGGATCAATGGAGAAAAACCAAGAATAAAACCTTAGCATTCATTAGGTTCATGCATACATACAGAAGTTGCATATGTTGTTTTTGTTTGATCTTTGCAGATAATAAAATTGGTCACTCCATTCTTTTTTATTTCCATATGTAAATTTCTGTCTTTAAATAATAATTCATTTTTATGAGCATTTCTTTAATAACCCAAGGGCAGTGGGCCCAAATAACTAACACAACAAATAAGTTCGAAGGAAAAGTTTTGTTGTCTTTTGTTGTCCTTGTATGCAGAAAGCAGATTTTGTTGTCCTTGTATGCAGAAAGCAGAAATTAATAAAGAAAGAACCGCCGGAGTCAGTAATTGAAAGAAAAGAGATACATTAACTGGGAGCTCATGGCCCGGAATATAAGGAACTAATAAAAAGAAAAGAAGACAGAGAAAGCAACAACAACATTTATTTCAGCAAGGGCTACCATCAGACGTCATTGTTTGTAGAACCTAGTATCATGTGGTGTAAAACCAGTTCACATAAGCGGGCGTCACACTGTCCTGCATTGCTTCTTCATCTAGGTTCCTAGTGTTTCGGCTTCGCCAACGGTTAGCCAAATTGGTCAGCAGATGCTGCGTAATGAGACCACTCTCAAAATTGTGAACTCAGGGAACACGCTGTATCGTCCCATACTGACGACTGATCCTATCTCGGAAATAGGCCATGGAACGGTCTAGACTGGCATACAACACATAATTGAGATTCATGCTTCCAATCGTGGCCAGTCTAATTCTCCACCAAGGACCCAAGGACAGGTCCACCGAATAATAGGGTTACCAACCGAAAATCGAAAGCGTCTCCGAGACCGAGATGGAAAAACGCAGGGTCCATAAAGTTGGAATCAAGCGAGCTGGACCGGAGGAATCAGCTTAATTATCCAGAGCCCAGGCTTGCAATAGCAATGGACAACCCGCGATGAATGAACATTGAAGTCAGTAATGTGAAGGGCAATAACCCAACACATCGTTTCTCCAATGATCATCATGAAGACGGTACGATGGTACAATTGCATGTCACGAACAACGGTCAGAAGTCGAAAATCTCCAATTCCGGTTTGATAGTTCTTCATGGTATACACATTCAACAGCAAGAAACAACAAGCTCGGATCCAGGGTAGATCTAGATTAGTGGACAAAACCCTATTCAAGAAAGGTTCCTAAGGAAGGCCTTGATCCACATTTATGCCATCAGGAAGGTAAACCGGGCACAAGGCCACGATCTCAGCTAGATCATACCTAGGACCTGGGGGCAAGGCCGCCTGGGGGCAAGGCCGGGTTTCGTTTGCTCAGGATGATGAATCCCATCACTGCGCACATTTCCTCATAGGTCGGAGTTACTTCAGAGTCTTCAAAGCCGGAAAACCAGGTGTTCGGATTGAAATGAGTGAACGAGCCAAGACAGAAGCCATGATTAGGTTTTAGGTCTTTTGAAAATTATCTTTAACCCAGGCAAGTTGGATCCATAAGGAGGAATCTGCCATAGGTCGTCAGAAATGGATTGGACAAAAGATGAGACTTGGCTTCTGAAGGCCATGGAAGAAAGTCACTTAAGAAATCGATGTGCTGTGGACACTGGATGGGAAGGAGGTACGAAGCGAAACTCATATTTATAGGAGAGTGAAGATACCGATGGGCGAAACATCATCATCACTCAACTTAATAGTCATCGTCAGAGGTAGCTGAAAGGACAGTCCTGAATAGTCCATTCGGGTCGGTGAGCATTCAAACCTGCATTGATTAATAAGAAGGACGGCCTGTAAAATAAGGAAGTTGAGTCTTTATGATCGCATTAATAGAGAAAGGATGGTTGAGCCATTACGTCTGCATTCACTGAGTGGATCGCCCCATCAGATCGCCACCATCGGTAAGTACTACAGTACGCTTTTGTTTGGAAAATGACTTTTGATCATGTTCCATGTTAAGTTTTCATTATTTTATTCTTTAATTCATTTCATTTCATATATTCATTTACAATAAGTCCGATTCACTAACTGCCTATAAGGTGAACCATTTTTAATAAAACAAATGGGAACTCGTTATTGTGTATTTTCGTGTTGTGTTTTGTGTTTTTATTTTTTGCCAGGAATGAGACTTCATAGTTCATAAAACATAAACACATACGACCAAAGTAATAATACAGGATAATATCAATAAATGTGGGATAATGAACTGTACAATCATCCAAAAATGTATAATAACTAGAAAATAACTAGAAAACTAATAAATGTTCAAAAACGGAGGAGACATGTAGCAAGACTACCGCCGCCTGCGGCTAGGACCAGCGACAGCTGGAGGGGGTGGAGATGGTGGCACGTCGTCGAAAGAAGAGCCATCCTCGTCCTCATCAGAAGAGTCGAGCGGGATACCCTCAACCTCTAGTCTCATCCGAAGCCGCTCCACCTCTGCTTGAAGCAGGCTCACGGCACTGGACTGGCGGGTCTGATGCCTCTGCAGCCTCCCGTTTTCCAACTCCTGTAAAGACAAGCATGTGTAAGAAAGGTTACCAAAATAATAAGAAGCAAAAAGGTAAAAATGTATAAAATTCATACCAGCTCATGCCGCTCGCTCAATGCCGCTCGGAGTAAAAGCCTGCCGATGTAGGATCGGGCAAACCCGAATCGCTGGCAGATGCTCCTGGTACCTCGGGCCGGCACCTGCAAACAATAAAATCCATCAAAAGGATATTCAGGTAAAATGCTTCTAACTTTGTAAATTCCGTTTATGACTTACATGTGTAGTGTGCTCAGGATCCAGCTGTACCGGAGGAGGAGCCTGTCGTAGGTCAGCGGGAATAATGATGCCAGATCCCAGGCCAAGGCCAGGATCCAACAGCACCTCCATGCCTGGCGGAAACGGGACATCGCCCAGTACTACACCGACTGGTCCGGCCGGAGCCGCCATGCCACCGGCTTCAGCTGCTGCCTCAGCCCGGTAGTGAGCTGCGGTCTTGTGTGTCTTCCGCTCCTGCATTTAGTTACAAGGAAACTAATAGCATCAGT
>NW_023591200.1:834292-865385 GCF_014843425.1 Jatropha curcas | reverse complement strand
AAAAAAAAAAAAAAAAAAAAAAAAAAAAAGGAGGAGGGAGGATTAAAGGGCTATTGCCCGAAATCCTCATTGCTGGATTTACTGGACAACCTTAAAGTTTGGTGGGACTATCCATCTCCACTGAACAACAACAACTAGAAATTTTAAATTCCAATTCAAAGTCAATGATGAAAGGTGAACCTATATAGTGATGAAAATGGGTGAAGTCATTCAGGAATGCCTGTGTCATCTTTAATTCTCACTATTTCACTCATTTTTTGGGGGATCATCTACACTTAAAAAGATAAAAATGCAGAATTACTTAGTATTTAAAATGTAAACACTACTTAGTTAATTTTCAAGAATATAAAACTACTTTTCTAACTAGGTTTAATGTTAAGGAAGACTCTAAATAGCTTTTGGAAAGAAAAGTTTTTGGCTGGACCTCCCTTATTTCTTAGGAGAAAAGTTAGGAATAATATTAAAACAACAATATGGTCAACCTAATACCATACTAATAAAATTACTTATGGTCATATTAATTAGTATAATTCAAAAGAAGGTTTGCAAATTTGTAATGACTTAAAACTACAAAAAAATAAAATATGAATGCAGAAATAAAAAGAATTAGGGACAATTTTGTAAACATTTGATTATACTTTAAAATCTCCACAAGAAATGTGATGGGCAATGCCTCGCGAGACCACATAAATCTAAAAAAAACCATTATAAAATAAATATTATAAAGACAACTACAGGTCTAAACACCTAGTAAGATAAA
This sequence comes from Jatropha curcas, assembly GCF_014843425.1. The sequence continues at coordinate 864,625 of NW_023591200.1, read as the reverse complement.
TTTTATTCTAAAGAAAAATATAAACCCCAATAGGAAAGTCTAAAGAAAGCAAACAAGCTAAAAATTCCTAAACAAAAACTCTTATAAAGATTTTAACTTTGTTATAATTGTGGTAAAAGGGGACATACTTCAAAATTTTGGTAAATTTACATAAAAAGTTTAAATGAATTACATTTAGATGAAGAAGTGTTAAATAAAATCCACGAACTATATCTTAACTCTGATTCTCCAGAATTTGAGGTTATAGAAAGTGGAAAATCACAAATTGGATGATTAGGAACAACAACTAGTTCATCTGATTATTCTATTAAATATGTTAACTAAAGATAAAAAGTACGGCTTTTAAGAAAGTAGTAAATTTCTATAGAATGACCAAGACACTAAAGTTAAACTCCTGTCAAAAACTCATTAAAAGTTTTTGAAAAAATCCAGATAGTAAAAGAGGATATAACTCCTAAAATTCAACTATAATACTTATGAATCTCACAACTATATTATAAAAATAAGCTAAAAAAGTAGAAGCAAGAAAAATTCCACTTAGTAATTTAAAAAAAATGAGCTTAGAAATGCTTAAAAGAACGAAAGTTAGTGAATTAAAAACGACAATTTCAACCTTCATGATAGACTAATAAAAGGTATTAGAATCTCAACTTTATTTCTAGTTTTCTTCTTCCTGATGGAAGCAGAACCAGATAAGATGAAATAAATCAATTAGATGAAGATGTAGATAGTAATTTTCTAAACTTTATTCACAAGAAAATACTTCAAGAAAATATTTGGTAAAAATAAATATTCCAGGTAAATGATTTTGTGATAGATGCAATGCACTGTTTGATACAGGTGCAAGACTTAACTGTATAAAATCATAATTTAATCCCCTAAAAGATTTGGTCAAAAACTATGAAAAACTTAAAGTACTCTGCAAATAAATCTAAATTAGAAATATAGGTAAAATAGATCTGCACAAATAGTAAACCAAAGGTTTAGAAATAAACACAGTATTTTTTTTATCACCTCAATAAATTTATATGGTTATTAATAGGAACCCCTTTTATCAATCTAATAACACCATATTCCAGTGTAAAGAGGTTTGTAATTAAATTTAACATAAGAAATAGTACAGTTAAAGTTAGAATTCACTGAAAAACCTAAGAAGAAGAAGTTAAAAAATCTCTTAAAAGCTTCAAATTCAATTTAAAATATTCGAAAAATCAATTCTTTAATTTAAATCTAGAAGAAAGAAGATTTAAAAGATCAAGAATAATAATGTTTGTTTAAACAAAATTAAACAACAATTAGAGACTAAAAGAAAATACCAAGCCTAAAATCACAACATTAAAAGAATTTAATGGAAAAGGAACTATGTGCTGATCATCCACATGCTTTTTGGATCGTAAACAACACATAGTAGATTTACCAATATGAAAAAAGATTTTGATGAAAAAACTATTAAAACTAAAGCTAGACCAATTCAGATGAATCCTGAATTGATAGAGCATTGTAAAAATGAAATTCAGGATTTACTCATAAAAAATTAAATATCTAAATCTTAGAAGCCCATGGGTCTTGTGCGGCTTTTTATGTCAATAAAAATGCTGAAATAGAACGTGGTGTTCCGAGATTAGTAATAAATTATAACCATTAAAAATACGGCTTTAAAATGGTATTAGATTATCCAATTCCTAATAAAAAAGATCTTCTAAAAAAATTTATATTAAAAGCAAATGTTTTCAGTAAATTTGATATGAAATCTGGATATTGGCAGATTCAAATTGATCCTAAGGATAGATATAAAAACTGCATTTACAGTTCCATTTGGTCCAATATGAATGGAATGTATGCCTTTTGGACTAAAAAATGCTCCTTCTGAATTTCAAGAGGATTAATGCAATGGAATATTTTTAATCCCCTTATTCTAAATTTTGTATTGTATATATTGATGATGTACTTATTTTTAGTACAACTCTTCATGAACAATTTCAACACTTAAAAACATTTTGTAATGGTATTTGGGCAAAATGGTTTTGGCCTTAAGTAAAACTAGAAATGGACTTGTTAAAACTAAAATCAGATTTTTTGGGTCCATTATAATTGAGCAAGGTAAAATTCACCCATAGAAAGAACCCTAGTGATTGGAGAAAATTTCCAGATGAAATTACTAAATAAACTCCAATTACAAAGGTTTTTTTGGTTGTTTAATTATGTCATTGATTTTAACCTAATTTAAAATTGTCATGTTAAGATTATTGCATGATCGATTAACGAAAAATGCCTTAGTCCTTGGAGGAAAAGCATACTCCAATTAGTTCAAAAGATAAAATCTTTAGTAAAAGAAAATACCATAGTTTATATATTCCTAATCCTACGCATTTAAATAGTTGAAACTGATGCTTCTGATATAAGGGCTATGGTGGTATTTTAAAACAAAAACTTGATAATTAAAAAACTATAATCCAATATACTCAGGACATTGGACTTCCCGCTCAAGTTAAATTATTTCCCTACTTATAAAAAGGGAAATTTTAAGTATAGTCATTTGTTAAACAAATTCCAATCTGATCTTTTAAAATCAAAAATTTTTTATTACGTATGCGATCTGCAAATCTGCTTAAAGATGTTTTACAAAAAGATGTTCAAGAATCTTGCCTCTAAACAATTTTGCACGATGGGAAGCATTATTAAGTATTTTTGATTTTTGATATTGAAATTCATTCCTGGTATAAAACAATATTCCAGAACTTTCCTTACTGGTGAATTCTTACAAGAACAATGGGCAAGAAAAAGGATAAGGGAAAAAGCCATTAAAAAAGAATCAGACTCACCCACTAAAGCTCTTTCTGAGCATTCTGAAGACCTCACTAAAACCCCAGCCTTAACACTGAAAACTTCTAAAGATCTTCAAAAATGGATTGACACTTAAAGTCAATCTCCTGAAGTTTTAAAAGGCGTTGCATAGGTATAGCCATCTTCTTCCACAAGAGGATGCAGGTTATGTTCTTCTTAAACTTAAAACGATCGTACCCGTTCATGGTAGGGCTAGTCCTGTCCTGCAAACGGTAGACCAGTAAATTGACTTATCTAAATCCGTTGAATGGCTGTGAATTTGCCAAAAATCCAGTTATACTCCTCAAAGTATACACTAAATGGTTTGTTAAAAAAATATTTTTGATTATGAAAATGAGATTCTGGAGGATGGGTATAATAAATTAATCCTTGGTCAATTTTAAAACACTAATTACTCTGAGGATTGGTATTTTTACTCCAAATGACTTTCAAAACCTTTCCAAGGAAATATTATCATAATATCTTACTTGATAGCTGACTCTGTTAAAAATAAACATAATTTTGATCCTAAAATAATCTATTATTTTTGTAACTCTTCCATAAAAATCCAAAGAGTCATTCATTCCTAAAGAATTGGCCTGCTTCCATCCCCTTTATACCTCCCAGTAAAATTCAAAGTTTTAATATAAGCATGTGCCATAGTAACTACTTATAATTATTTTTGACTATATAGAAGCATGGGAAAAGTTTTCTTATATTCAAAATCCCCACTGCTACTCATTCGTGGTTAATTTATTTTGATCAGTCTTTTCGTACTGATTTAAAGATTCCAAACTGGTTTAAAAAATGGTGGCAAACAAAGGGGTTTAATCCAAATGATATTCTCCCTCCTCCCTATCAATCTCTTATATCAGTAACTTTTAAAGGCCCATTATAAACCTAGACCTGAAGAAAGCCCCATATTCCATCCTTAATGTACTATTATATGGCCTTCTTTACGCCTTGGGTTATATCAATTGTTATTTGGACCACTCAGTATGCCATAGTGAACTCAAATTCCTATGTTGGTAAAACGACACAAGATTAAATGGTGGGGATTCATCTCAAGCAATCTCCACTGAACTTAAAATCGATCAAATGGATTAAGAACTAAAAAACTTTCCTGGTACACCTGCATTAAGCCATATGCTACAACTCTTGCTTTAAAGGATAACCTACATTTGGAAAATCCAAAAAAAGCACAGTGTCAAGCCAGGTTAGCAGCGGCTAAAACACACCTGATGAGTATAAAGAATTTGCCAAGGAAATGTCCAGCAACTTTCCAACAGGTTCAGATTCTCTAATAAAACCCTCATCAAGTAAACCGCCAGCAGTCCTCTTCAGATAAATTCGGTCATCCAAACCAGTCTTAAGGCAAAGCCAAATGGGCAGACATGGCGTCCTCATCTTCGTCAACATCATCATCCTTCCTTGTTTCAATGTAAGATAGCAAATGATGATATTCTTTCAATCAATAATAGTAAAAAGTAAAATCTGACTAAAAGAAAAAGGAAAAAGCAAAGTTAAAAGTTAAAACAAAAAAGCAAAGTGAAAAGAAAAGAAAAGAAAAAGAAGGACACTTCGTCCTCATCTGATTAAAAGGCAGAAGGAACCTTATTCCTTCACTTGTCTCTACAGTAAAAGGCAAGCTCCAATGGCCGACCAAGCACTATTTCTCTACAGTAAAATTCCATGGTAAACAGAGTAATGTGCATCAACAATAAAAAATAAACAGTCTACAGGAAAGAAGATTCTTTGTTTTTCTTTATAAAGGGAGCCTCTCCCCTTGTGAAGGCATAAGTTTAGTTTTAGTTATTACCCATAATACCTCTCTCCTTCGTTGCTCCTACTTCAAGTTGTAAGAGTTCAAGTTGGAGAAAGTCTAAATCTAAAACGCTTGTAAGTTTTAAATCTTGTATTTATATTTTATAAGTAAATAAAGTTTGTATTTTTTCTATATTTTAATAAGTAAATAAACGTTTGTATTTTATATTAAACTGCTACGAATATTAAGTCTGGCTGTTTACGGCAGCCTTCTCTTCCCTCCCTCCACCATCTGACTTTAACTTCTGGGGACTCCAGGTTAGGTTGCAGGAACCCTAAAACCTTTGGTGGCCTAATTGTTTGATTAAATTTGTATATAAGTATGCCTGTGGATGCCCAGCTTAGTCTGGACTCCTTCACATCAGAATATTGTTTATAACTGTATGTTAATTCCTGAACGTAAAAATCATACTTATGAATTATCATAGTATTCATATAAACCCAATTAATCATAGTATTTCAGTCTACACAGTTATAAATTTATCTTTAAATAATTCTGTATCTGTATTATTTAAATTCCTAGTACATAATCTTAGCTCTCTAACATATATATACTTTGTATTTTCAGTCTAAAGTCCTTCTAGTCCTCAACTTTAAAGTCATTAGTCTTGTTTAAAAATCAAGTCCTTAAAGTCTTTTATCTCTTCGGTTTTGTTTTTTAAACAGATACCGATAAAAATAAAAAGCATAAGTCTTTAAGTCATTCCTTTTTGTTGATTAGCTTTTAGTCTTTTAGTTTTTGTTTTGGTATCAGAGCCATAGATCTTTCAGTGCTACGTGGTAGAGAATACATAAAAAAGTCCTTCATTTTATGATATACTAATAAAGGTTTTGGCTTTGCCTAATGAACCACCCACGCCTACCTGAACCCAATAGTAAGTCCCCATGTGAGTCGCATCTAACACACCCGGGTATAAACCAGGAAGGGTATAACCAGTTAAAATTATTAAAGATATTATATTTTTACTATATTTACTATATGCCTTATATAGTATATAATATAATTTCTTATTTAATATACCTTATAGTACATAATATAATTTTTTATTTTATTCAATAAAATAAAATAACTTTTGCTGTCATTCGGGTATGGTCTGATTGGTTTTTCTACCTCTCGTAAAAAATATAAAAAGTGAGAGGTCTTGAGTTCGAGTCCTCTCCACCACAAAGACTATCGTCAATTTAGTGAATATTATTCAAAGGGGAGGACTGCTCTCTGCTGTGTAGTATACAATGTTATTTCGGCTCATTTAGTTATTAAATTAACAAAATAGGAACTATGAAAAGTAGAGTTTATAAAGAAAAGGAGAAAAAGAAAGCTAAAGAGGAACTATGAATTCTCTTTCCAAGTAAGCATGTTAAGCTAAAATCAGAATTATGATATTAGCATTAGGTACTGCTCTTGCGAATCTAATCCCATAAACTGCTCCTCTTTTATTATCTATTGAGGTACAGTTTCTTTATATCTAACTTTATGCATCGTTCATGTTTTGTTCTTTTGGCACCAATTGTGAGCTCAATACCCCTCATTGGAAATAAAATATATAAATAAAAATTATTTTATTAATTTACAAATATAGAGAATTAAAACATAAAATGAATATATAATTAACAATACATATAGCGCTAAAGGCTAGAGATTATGATATCAATTCATAGAATGATGTTATACTTACCGCAAGAAAAATGTATAATTGCAAACTCAATAATTCTAAATTAGTAAGAGCTTGATGTAATAATTTTTCATAATTTTTCATATATATAGTTGTATGATATAAGACAAATTCTAGATTAGAATGAGATTAAATTTATAATATTAATATAATATATTTCCCTTTGTTTCTCACTAACCAAATAAATTTTATAAAAATTTTTTAATATAATTTTTCTGTTATACGATAGTTTGTAAATTTTCATTAACCAAATAAATTTTATAAATTTTTTTAAATATAATTTCTTTGTTCATTAACCAAATAAATTTTATAAAATTTTTTAAATATAATTTCTCTGTTATAGGATGGATATATATATATATATATATTGAATCTCTATTATTGGATATTGTGGGTCTTGTATACGTATGGCACAATCCAATAGGGGGTGAATTGGATTTTCTAAAAATAAAAATTTAACTTTCAAAAACAAAATAAGAATTCTGTTGCCGCGGAAATAAAATGCATTTGTGAGAGTAAGTTATTAAAATTAGAACTTCCTCACAATGCTCTATGCAGAAAATAGAAAGACTTTGTAAAGGGCAGCTGTTAATTAGAACTGCTTCATAATATCTTAATCAATTTCAATACTACTTTATGAACGAAAGTTATTACATTTTGAACTACCTCATAAAGTTTAGACAAATATTAAAGAGTATGTGAGAGACAGTTATTGAACTGCTTCACAAAGCTTTAAGCAAACTAAAGCTTTAACGCAAACCTTAATAAAAACTGATTAAAAACCAAAATTGGTGAAAATATACTGAATATAGCAAGGAACATATTAGAACTTGGTAAACTTGGTATATTCACAATGCAGAAGTCCAGAGTTCTAATGTTCAATAAAAATAAAGCTTATTCGAGTTTAGAACAACAAAACCATTAACAACATAGCATTTCTAAAAGGTTAACATAAGTGTAAGTAAGATTGTATCAAACAGAACTTCAGAGAGTAAAAAGATTAACACAACAATTTATAGTGGCTTGGTACTAACTCGCCTACATCCACTCTCCAAGACTCATCTTGAGATCCTCCACTTTGTTATCTCCTTTTAAGGGTAAGAGATAAACCAACAGTATAAGGTAATAGATCAACACCTAGATCTACCCTTTGTCCCACTAGATTTTCCGAAGGTTCTAGTCAACCTCAACTCTTTCTGTTTTTGCAGAGAATAAAAACTCATCTAGATCAACCAAACATCTTTCTGTTTTCTGCATAATCTGTTTTTGCAGAGAATAAAAACTCAAATTAAGACATTAGAATCCCATACAAGGAGAAGGTCACTTGATAACCTATTTCACAATAGCTTTTCACCTAAGCTATTACACAAAAGTTTTTCAAATAAAAACTTGTCGACAACAGATTACATAATCTATATAGACAGAGAGAAATGTAAATATAAGCATAGAAAAAATAGAAATCAAGATTAGAAAATCCTTTTAAAGAACAGAACTGTTTTTCAAAAGAAGTTGTTATAAAATTTTTTTTTCTCTTAAATAATCCGTGAAGCAATAAGATGAAAAGAAATAAGGGGGTTAAGACCAAGTTTTGAGAGATTAAAATATTTGATAAATGGACTTTTTCTCTTAAAATAAAAACTCATGTCTTTACAAAGGAAAGACGCCTTTCATAGAGAGGGATGAAAATCCCTTTTTAGAAAGTAAAATATCTATTTTTAAATAAGAATATTGACTTTCCAAAATTAGAAGATACGGAGATCTTGTTGCCAAAAAATCTGTGAGTCAAAATTTTTTCTTTTAAGTTAAGCGAATAAGAGTAAGATTTTAGACTTTCCTTAAAAATAGTTTCCGAAAAAAAATCTTTTTCAAAATATTTTATTACCAAAAATGATTGAGACAAAATCTCTTTCATTTAGGTAAGCGAATAAAAGCAAGATTTTTATAGAGAGATAGTTTCCAAAAATAATAAAAAATCTTTTCAAAAATTTGTTAACCAAAAATGATTAAGATTAAAACTCTTTCATTTAGTAATGTGAATATTAAGAACGAGATTATTTACTTTCAAGGAAACTTTTCCGAAAATATTTTGAAGAGAGAGAAGAAATTCTAAATGGATATCTCTCTATCCTACAGCAAATCCTAAAATACTTTAACTGCTAAATCTATCAATGGTCATTCATTAATCTCAATCATCCGTGGATGATTATGAATTGCCGTGTTTATAATTTTTCTATATTTAAAAATAAATTGATCTGCATAAATAAATTAGCACAGATTAAATAATTAAATTTATTTGTCTTGCTTTAATCATCCAATAATCTCAAGTAAAAGTGACCTAACGCAACAATCCAATCTCCCCCTTTTTTATGATGACAAAACCAATAAATTTATCAAACATAAAAACATATGCTTCCCTAAATTTATGCATGCCAATAAATTATAAGTTCTAAAGATAACATATTTTATCATGAGCAAAATTAGAACTTATATAAAGCTCCCCCTGTATAAGTGCAGTAAACTATCTATAGGGATTAGAACAAAAAATAGTTTAGAAACTGATAATAGAACATATATTTAGAATTAAAAAATAAATTCTAAAGTCTAATAATCAGAGCAAAAAGAAAATAGAAACTGACATTAGAATTAAAAACTAAGTTCTAAGTCTAACCTACAGAGCATACGTTAGAATAGAGAACTAAATTCTAAAATCAAACTTATCAAATCATCATATAAAACATATAGCCCATATTATGTTTTCTATTTATATGGAAACAAAATGACACAGATTAGAACATGATAAGCATACAGAGATTAGTACTAAAAAAAATGTAACATACTCCTTCAAGTACTTAATCACCAAAATATCCTGTGTTCTAGAGGATTCAGTTAAAGAAACACGCAAAAAAAAAAAAAAATCTAGAAAATTTAAACAGAATTCAAATAACACAAACTACAAAGACAAATAAAGAACTAAAACAAGTAACAAAAAATAGTTCACAAAACATAATTAGACCAGATTAGAAGGGAGTCAGAGGGGTTTCGAATCAGTTCTAAGTCTCTTAGAACTTCTGAGGTTCTTTGCAGGAGAAGTTTCAGCAAGACTCTCAGGACATTTAGAAGAGGGATGCAAATGTGGCTTCCTTCCCTGAACTTTATGCTTTCCCGCTGTGTGCTTCACTTTCTTAGGCTTTTCTGAGGTAGGAGTGTAAGGTGTGCTCTTTACCCTTAGAGTAGCTAGCCTTCTCTCATTGACGTTTTTCAACCTTTCTAAAGACTCAATAAGGAACTCGTTGTGTGCAATCACAACATTACTCTGTTTTATAGCCTCATCAAGCTCCTTATTATGCTATTCAATCAGTCCTTTTTCCAGTTTGCCCAGCATAGCCTCTCTACTCCTTTGTGCTCTCAGAAACTCTGATTCCTTTTTAGCCTCAACCTCAGTCTCTTTTTCTTCCTCACTTAATTCCAGCTTTTCTGTATCAGCATCACTGGCTTCCTCAACTTCTACTGCCTCTCCTTTTTCAGTCTCTTTTCCAGGATCAATAGAATCCTTTTTCTCTTTAGTTCCTACCTCATCTTTCTCTTTTTCTTCTTCCGATTCCTTTTTTGATTCTATCTCAACCTCAGCTGCTGCATCTCTTTTTCTGTTTCTTCCTTTTTCTCTTCTTCTAATTTTTCTTTCTTTTCTTCTTTCTCAACTTCCTCTAATTTTCCTTTTCCTTTTACCAATCTTCTTTTTTTTTCTTCTTCTTCTTCTTCTTCTTTTTCTTCTTCTATTCTTTCTTTTTCCTTAGAACTCCTTTTTCTTTTTCTTCTTCTCCTTTTTCTTTTTCTTCTTCACCTTCTTCATCCTTTAGTTTCAAAGATCCACTATCCAACTTTAAAACACTGTGACCCTCACTATTATTTAAATCCACTTTCAAAAATAGGGTAAGCACCATACCATAGAGTAATTTCTTTGGGTTGTTTTGCATTTTATTAAAAATTATATGACACAGATTGAAGGGTTTCTTTTCAATTGTATGCCATATTATGCACAGTTCCACTTGGTTTACATATGTGAGCGAACCGCTCTTTGGATAGATAAAGTTCACAATAAGCTTATACAACCACTTCATGCTGTCATTCAAATGAGAGCACTCAATCATATTCTATTTTTCTGCAGAACCCTTTCTAATAATTTTCTTTACAAATTCTTCCTTTTCATACTCATTTACCCTAGAGATATCCTTAATGTTTGTTACCCTAAAACCAGTGTTTGGTATTTTGAAAATTTCACTCAAATTAGTGTAAGATAACACTTTGGTTACACCCTCGATTTTCGCAAACAGTGTCTCTGAACTAGTGGCTTTGAGAGAGCCATAAAATTCCTTTACCAAATTCTCATAGCAAGGCCTATTTAAGGACAAAAACTCCATCCATCCCTGGAACTCAAATAGTTCCCTAAAGTTGAATTCTTCTTTTCCAAAGAACTTCCAGTCAATAACGTATGAACGCATAAGAGGATGAGGAGATAAAATAGCTTTACCTTTGCTACAAGAACCAGAGACCCGTTCCTTCGATTTTTCTTCCTCTTTTGATTTTTCCGTTTTACTTTTAGATTTGTCTTTCTTTGAACTCGATTCCTCAAAACTCGATTCACTCAACATCTATCCTGATTCTTTCTTTTTGTACTTCTTAGATAATCTCTTAAGAAGTTAAAGTTCTTGTTTTGTTAAAAAATTAGAGAAGGAAGAAGTAGAACTTGATCTGGCCATGGTTAGGGTTTTTGAAGCAGAAAGAGTTCAGTTTTTCATTGTGAGAAGGGAATAGAGAAGAGAAAAGAGTTTTTATAGAAGAAAGAAGTGATTAATTTACAGAAGTTATAAACTTTAGGAAAGAAAGAAACACTTAAAAGAGAAGTTATAATAAAGAAGAAAATTTAAATGAATAAAAACGGTTTTAAGGAAAGTTAAATCGACCTCAAATATTTCTTTTTTAAAAAATACCGCCAAAACAAGATAAAATAAACACAAAATACATAAAAATAAACACAAAATAAATAAATGAAAACACATAACAAAATAAAGATACAAAGAAATTGACTTTCTTATTTTTCTAAAAATAGAATCTTAATGACATTAAATTTCACATCAGAGCATTAGGCATCTCTTTAGACAAAATATTTTCAAAATCACACAGAAGTAGTAATTCTAAAAACATAACATGACAAGTCTTTCAATCTCAAATTATCAGAAAGCATTTAGAGAGATTACTTAAAGAGTTCTTAAAGTTTTAAAGATGTTTAAACAACATTAACGATTCTCTTCTATTAAGCAGAATTGGCTTTCAACTTAAAGGTTTAGTAAAGATATTATTAATTAGCTTTTCATTGTAGGAATGACTCCAACAATCACTATATCACCTTTTTGAACATGATCACGCATGAAGTGATGTCTGAGTCTATGTGTTTGCTTCTAGAATGTTGGACTGGATTCTTAGATAAGTTGATGGCGCTTATGTTGTCACATTTAATTGGGACTGTTTCTAATTTCAGACCATAGTCCGCCAATTGTTGCTTAATCCACAGAACTTGTGCAACACAAATTCCAGCAGCAGTATATTCTGCTTCTACAGTAAAAAGAGCAACAGATGTCTATTTCTTGCTAAATCATGATATAAAGGCGCTACCTAGAAACTGGCAAGTTCCAAACGTGCTTTTTCTATCTATTCCGCTTCCTGCAAAATCAGAATCACTAGACCCAATAATATCAAATGTATCACCTTTAGAAGACCACAGAACCAAATTAGAAGTTCCACAAAGATATTTTAGAATTCTTTTTACAGCAATTAAATGAGATTCTTTGGGACATGATTGAAATCTAGCACATGTACATAAGGCTATACAACCAGCAATAGAATCGGATCGTGCACCTTAGGGGAAAGAACTAAGCTTATTATCTATGCATTGCTTTAGTCTTAGTGCTGTTAACAAAGTCTGGGTTCGCAAAAGGATTCGCTTGTGGGCCTACTCCTTTTGACGCACCTTTAAGGTTACTAGGCTTGCGGCTGATGTAATTGTTAATTCTCTGATGGATTGCACCTAAATCGCATGTTTAAGTCTAGAATCCACCGTCAAACTATAACACTAGTCCGAAGGTATATGGTAGAATGACGGTGAGAAATGCAAGGTAAGCATAATCAAAAATCCTAGAAGAAACAAAGAGCAATTAAAACATGATGGACGATTAAAACTTTCCAACGGCTTTTCTAACTCAATTTTTATTTAGAAATTAATAGGCTTGGAGAGTCAATTCCTAACTTGCAACCACTAAATTATTTATTAAAAACAACCGGGAATTAGTGGTTCAATCCCCGGTGAAAGTCGCAAAACTATTTTCGTCCCGGAAATCCCAACCCCCGGGAAGGCACTCCCGAAAAAAATGGTCTTTTTCATTTGTTTAAAATGTTTTGGAAAAAGGGTGATAATTTGGATGCAGTGCCGATAAATCGGTCTTATAAACAATTTTGAGTCACCACCCATTATTTAGGCAATGGGACCGTTTTTATAAAAATGACTCCATTATAAACTCAATTTTGTTTCAAGGCCAAATTATTTCAGAAGGACTGGTCAAGCGCACCAATGCGATTCTGGGTAAGGGAATTGGGTACACCGGCCCGTTGGAAGCCGACGCCTGAAAAATCGGCCTCTATTAACCTATGATTTCTAATTTATTTTAGTTAGAAAAAGCCAAATTATTTATTTATTTAAACCCAGCCCAAATGAATTGGATCGAGTTCTATATGGAAAATTATTTAATCATCCCAATCAAATCTAATAATCACATAACAATTATTCAAGTCAAATCAATTAAACCAAAGCAATTAAACCAAATAAATAAAAGACCCGCTCTTGCCTTATGGTTCAAGGCGGGCGACAAACCGAGTCAAAAATATTAAATAACGATAAACACGAAAGGAAATAAATCCTAAAAATCTTCATAATCATTAATAATTAATTGATCTGGTTTGATTAAAGCTTAGTTTGCCATAATGATCTTTTCTGAAGTTTAGGATTAAAACCTACTTAGTAATTGAAATAAAAACCAAATAAGGGAACTATTTCTGGAATTCCAAGATCAGTCGCATCACGCAGCTGTTCCTATGAAAGAACAGGCTCACGCAGCCTGTTCTATGATATGAAGAACAGTCGCATGGCGCAACTCTCCTTATTCATTCCGGAACTTTTAGAACAGTCGCGTCACGCGGGTGTTCTATGAAGAACAGTCGCGTGACAGAATTCCTAGCTGCGCGACGGAACTATTTGTGACTTATTAAGATTCCCAGTTTTATTAATTATTAATCCAAAATATCACATTAACTATGAATATGAGAACGAAAATATACTGGGTACACGAATAGATGCGTCACGCAGGTGGTACAGTCCAAATCAAAGACTTTTGGACATGAACAGTCACGTCACGCAGGTAGTAGCTGCGTGACGAAACGCAGTGTTACAGATCAAAATCAAAGACTTTGACCATGAACAGTACACTTCACCAGGTAGTAGCTGCTGACCGGCTGCTCTGGTCCCCCAAACTACCTTTCAAACTGTCACCTTTTTACGTTTCTTTTTATTATTGATGGCCCAGAAGACTCAACAATAGGCCAAACTTACGTTTTGTCAAGCAAATCAAGGTTCAATCAACTTTCAAAAATGAATTTAAGATGTAAAAATGCTAAAATAAATAAAAAGTAAGGGAGAATGAGATTAGGGTCCGCTTAACCTAGCCCTCAAGATTTGAGATATGCATCTGTACTGAAATTGACCAGAGGTATTTTTTCCCAAAATCCAGTGAAAAATGCACAATCGCCAAGTTCTTTTCACAAAAACAAATTGTTTTCCTTTTTTTTCTTTTTTTTCCCCCTTTTTTCCTCTTTTTTATCTTTTTTTATATTCTTTCTTGTGATTTAATCTAAATATCTATGACTATATCTATACTCAAGTTGCTCAATTTAGATTATTGAGAAAAGCTTTAGTCGTTTTTTAGATACTAAGTAGAAATTGTGCCTTTTTTAGAGGAGAATGAGACAAACAGTTTAAAAGTGTCCAAACAAGTCCCGTTTTTGCTGTAAAAAATGCTATATTTATATGGCTAGAACAGAGCAGTCGCGTCAGCAGGTATGAGCTGCGTGACGCACCCTTAAGCCCGCGTGACGCGAACTTACTTTCTACAGTCTCCGCTATCCATACAAACACGCAGGCCGTGCACGGCGCGCGCCAAATTTTAGCCCTGTTAGAGCTGCATTGACCAGCTAATAGGCCGTACGCGGGTGCTAGCTGCGTGACGCACCCTAACACGGTCAGGCTCCTCTTGAGCGTTTGAATTTCAATTTTGGTTCAAAACACTTCTGTTCTTTGTGAAACCTTATTCTTTTGTCCTTATATCAATCACGGCCATGTGGGGCATAAAAGTGACGCTTCAACAGTTTCCCCCACTTTTCATTAATTGTATAAAACGATTTAATTTTAAGTGTCTATTGACGCGCCTTACTATCAAGCAATCCTCTCAAAGCTCGGTCTTGACGCATTGAAAATACGCTGAATCAATCATCTGGTCGCCTCTCCTAAGCTCGGTTTGAATCCGCTTGGTTCAGTTTTCCATCCAGCATCTGCTGAATGACTTCAAAGCTCGGTTGATCGGCTGGAAACAACCTCCGAGCATCGTTTATCCGGCTGAAGGATTTAAATACTCTGGGTTACCTGTTCTCAGCTCGGTGTTGATCCTTTCGCTTCCATGGAATCTGAAGAGACAATCTTCGAGCTCCGTGTCTGATCGGCGCAAAAGATGTTGTTTTGATGGACAAAGTCTTCGAGCTCGGTTTATCGGCTTTGAAGAGCTTGTTGGCCACCTGCTCAGCTCTGTTTGGTCGCTTTGTCGGCTCCCAGTCGATTTTAGAAAACACCTGAGGCTCGAGTTGATGGCCCGAGAGATGCGGTTTTACCCTGCGTCAATCTTCGCAATTCATCAATCATGACTGGGAAATTTCCAAACGAGCTTCGCAAACTGCATACCATCACTGTTTGTGGAAAATTTAAATTGTCTGATTAGCTTCGCAACCAAACACCATCACTTAATCAGTAAACAGTATGACTTCATCGGCTTCGCAATACATCATCACCGGTTGGCCTGAAAAATTGCCAAAAGAAAAAGAGCAATATCTGTGTACGAACAGACTTTGCCTTTTGTTAGAAAAATATTGCGGCGTCACATGCCCCCATGCATTAATCATGAATTGTATAATTTAAATTGATTTTTGCAAAAATTTTTGCAAAAATTTAGGCTGAGATTTCCATACGTACCTTTTTGACGTAGTGGTTGAGAAAGGACTTACTTGAGGATAATCCGGGCAATTTGACGTTCCTGCCCCCTATGCGGTGAGTAGACAAGAAATCGCTGAAGTGTACGGGCCGCACATCGATGTCAAATTGCCGAAATGGACCGTTGTGGGCTTTTGAATGGGCCGTACGGGTTTATTGAGTGTTGAAAGAAGGTAATAGGCCCATCGGTTCTTTTGGGCTCGTAAGAATGGGCTTTGGCCCGTTGCTTGAAGAAATGGGCTTGGGCCCAGATTTTTACTATATATAATTCCCTTCATAACGATTTAGTTTCACTTAATCACAAACCCTAAGCGATTGCAAATTAAAGGATGTCTCAAATCTCAGAAATTCCCGCTTCTGCCTATACTCGGGAGATGGAGACTCTCGGGGCCCTACCCGATATCCCGACGTTCGACGGTGAACCGATACCGGTGAGCCGAAATCCGCTAACCCCCGGGACGCGACCATTACAGCTTCTTCCATTGCCGGGTTCGGAGTTTTCAGTCCGGTACGAAACGAGTCAGATGCGTGGCTTTCGATCTGAGGTAAGTAAAAAATTCCTTCAATTTTCTTGTTTTTTGCTGTTTTTGATCTGTAACTGTAGCAATAGGACTGCTCTTTATTGTTTATGCCTGTGTCAACAGTCGCGTCACGTAGGTAGGAGTTGCGTGGCGCGGCTGTTCTTCATGAACAGCTGCGTGTATGAACAGTTGCGTGACGCAACTATTTGAGGCGCCAGAAACCCTAGCTTGCCTTGAACTTTAGGATTTATTCCCTTTTTCATCTTGTTAGAACTTGGTTTGTTGATTGCTTTGAAACTTTAGGGATTTAATTCCCTTTTTCATCTTGTTAGAAACTTGGTTTGTTGAGATAAAAGGATTGATCTAAGCAGCTTCTAAGGCGATTGATTTTGGAGCCCTCATTTCGCACAAAAAACGAACACGAACTAAGTGAAATTAAAATTGGAATTGATCACTGCGTACTCTTCGAACAGTTTGCGTCACGCAGCTGCTTTCTGCAGCTGTTCTTAGGAAGAACAGTTGCGTGACGCGACTGTTCGTCGATGAATGAGGACCTTGAACAGTTGCGTGACGCGGCTAGCGAGATGCGTGGCTCGGCTTTGTGGTTGCGTGACGCATCCGTTCTTGGGGCCGTATATCTTGAACAGTTGTGTGACGCAGCTGTAGAGTAGTGTGGCGCGGGTGTTGAGATGCGCTATGCAGCTGTGCTTCTGATTGCGCAACTTGGGTAAAGTTGCGTAGCGCGACCACGTAGACGCATGACGCGACTAGGAGTTGCGTGACGCGGCTACGGTTCAAACCGAAATTCGAGTTGTTGTTGTTGTTTTTCCTGCCATAGAAGAAAATGAACAATTATTAGTCTTATATTTATTGGAGTTGAATTTTTTTTTTTTTTACAGGTTAATCTGGGCAAGGCCCGCTCGGGTGGCTCGGCCACTGACGCTTCTGCTTTCTGGGACTTATTGGACCCTCCTATGCGAGCCCCACCGGTGTATCGAGTCTGCAATCGTGAACATGCGGCCACACCTGACAGAGAAGAAAGTAACGAACTAGCTGAGGGCTTCTTGCTTTTCTGGGACTTATTGGATCCTCGCTATGCGGAGGCCCGGGGTAGTCCGCTGTAGGGGATTCGGGAGATTACGCACTGGATTGCGCAGCCACGCAGCCTCGTTTTCCCGCCCCGCATATGCCGCTATGCATTGAATGAGCGGTTGGAACGACTGCACGCACACTTTTCGTGTCGTGTTCGGGTTTGGAGAGATGACCCTCACACCCGTGGATTATGCTGCTATCACCGGCCTGCGCTTCACTGGTCCGGTTCCTCCACTAGATGCTTGGTACCAGACGGCTGCCATCGGAGCTCAGCTAGTTCGTTCTCTTCTCGGTGTCACGATGCAGACTCGATACACCGTACAGGGGTGCATGTCTTACGAGACTGTCTTTCGGTTCTGCGCCGAGAGGATCAGGACCCGGTTGGAAGCTTGGAGAGAGTTACCGGAGGATGTACGACCTGCTGCTCCTGCGTACACCCGAGAGGAGAGGGACCAGGCTGCTCGGTCCTTCTTGTTCTATATCATTTCCTCCCAGCTATTATGCACCTCCCAGAATAAGGGAGATCCTGCACCTCCCAGAATAAGGGAGATCCTGTGGTGCTGGCATGTCTTCGGGATCTGAGCCAGGTCGGGTCCTTCGACTGGGCCACGCTTGGTTTGGCTCATCTCTATCACGGTCTGGATGTCTGGACCCGTGGTAGTGATGAGTCGAACTAGCTGTTCATCCGGCCTTTGGAGGTAATACACTTTCACTCTTGACTTTTTATATCCGCCATTCTCCACTGTTCAACTAACTGACGTCATTTTCTGTCTCTGTTACAGGTGTGGTCTTACGAGTACTGCAGGTGTGGTCTTACGAGTACTGCATCTACCCAGGCGGTCCGAGCGGTGACTCTCCCGTCGAGTCCAGGAGGATTCCTCGCTATCTGGCCCACTGTCACCATACTTATGCCAGCGACGAGGATCCCGAGTACTGGTGGAGTTTCCTTAATGACCGGGAGCTGTCTGATGTGAGAACCTCTGAATCTTTAGCTTGTCTTCGCTTTATTTTGACACACAACTAATGCTGGTTTCTTATCATTTTCATTTTTTTTGCAGCTATCCCTGGAGCCATGGGATTGCGAGGCCTGGAGGACCTATCCGGGCCGGGAGGTGGCTGAGTTACACACCCGGTCGAGGCTGTTCATGCGAGGATACTGGGCTGACCGGTACTTACTCTCCTAGAGAGAGTCTTCGACAACTGGTGACGCACTTGGAACCGATCGCTCCAGCACCCAGCACAGCGGAGAGTGCCTCATGCCCCTCCTCGGCATATGTGTTTGCTGGAGGGCTTGACTCGGGAGGACCTGGAGGTAGAGTATAGAGGCTTCTTAGCGAACGATTGCCTGTCCGCCGGTGACTTTCCTTCTTACTTTGCCTCTAGGATGCAGGCTCGACTTCCCGAGGTTCTCGAGTACACCCATGTAACTCATTTGATCTTCTGCCTTGTTTACTGTTATTACCATTCTCTTTTGTTTCAAATCACTGATGTCGTTACTTTCTTCATAACTATATGCAGGAGCGGAAGACACATAAGACCGCGGTCCACTACCGGGCTGAGGCAGCGGCTGAGGCTGGTGGTGCGGCGGCTCCGACCGGACCAGTCGGTGTAGTACTGGGCGATGTCCCGTTTCCGCCGGGTATGGTGTCTCCGTTTCCGCCGGGGTATGGAGGGTGGTGTTGGATCCTGGCCTTGGCTTAGATCTTGGCATCAATTATTCTGCTGATCCTTCGGTCAGGCCTCCTACCTCCGGTACAAGCTGGATTCCTGACACACTACAACGTAAAGTTATAAATCGAATTTACAAAGTTAAGAGTACTTTAACACCTGAATAATCTTTTTAGATGGAATTTTTCATTGTTTTGGCAGATGGCCTAGCGCAGGAAGGTATTAGGAGATATGTCAGCGGTTTGGGTTTCGCCCGAGCTCCTACAGTCGGTCGGCTCTTTACTCTAATTGTAAACATGAGCGGGTGAGTACATGGTCTTCCTAGTGTCTCAAATACCCTCTTCTATCCTCTTCCTTATTTTCCTTATTATTTGTTTACCTTTCCTTACACATTTTGGTTGCTTTACAGGACCTGGAGATCGGTAGGCTGCGGAGGCATCAGTCTCGCCAGTCTAGCGCTATGAGCCGGCTGCAGGCGGAGGTAGAACGGCTTCAGACGAGATTAGAGGTCGAGGGCATCCCGCTCGACTCTTTTGATGAGGATGAGGATGGCTCTTCTTCAGATGGCACACCACCATCTCCACCTCCTATGACTGTTGCTGGTCCTAGCCGTAGGCGGCGGTAGTCCTGCTGCACGTCTCCTCCATTTTTGAATATTTTGAACTTTAACAGTGTTTTATTATTTATTTATTTTTGGACAGTTGTACAGTTATATCATTATTTTTATGATATTATTTATATTTTCACAACTTTTATTTTTATCATTTTATCACAAATGTTTATGTTTTACAATTGTGAAGTCTTATTCCTGCAAAAACAAAATAACACAAAATAATGGGGTCCCATTTAAACACAAAATAATGGGGTCCCATTTATTTTCAAAACGGTTCACCTTGTTAGCAGCCAATCAATTAATATATTGTAAATGAATAAATAAATAAATAAAATAAGATGGAATAAATAAATAGATACAGAATAAAATAATGAACGCAAAACGACAAAATCAATTCATAAACAGGAGTGGATCGTGGTACTTACCTGATAGGGCGATCTACTCAGTGAATGCGGACGTAATGGCTCAACCACCCTTTCTCGATTAATGCGATCATAAAGACTCAACTTCCTTATTGTACAGGCCGTCCTTACCCTTTCTCGAGTTAATGCGTATATAAAAGACTCAACTTCCTTATTGTACAGGCCGTACCTTCTTATTGATCATGCACGTTTGTTTGAATGCTCACGCGAACTCAAGTAGAACTACATATGCTTTATCGTCCTCTCCAACTGATACCTCTGGTGGTTGGTTTTATATTCTGTTCGGGGAGGCAGTATGACGTGTTGGATCGACGAGTTATTTTGGTCAATTCATCGATTCCCCCACTCCAACTCTTTCTATAAAATGGAAATTTTCACTTCGCACCTCCTTCCCATCCAGTGGTTCCAAGAGCATATCGATTTCCTTCAGTGATTTCTTTTCCATGGGCGTCTTCAAGATAGCCGAGTTTCAATCTTTCGTCCAAGGTCCATTCCTCTGACGATGCTATGGCAAGTTCTCTTCCTTTGGATCAAACTTGTTGCCTGGTTAAGGATATTTCCAAAGACCCAAAAACCTAACCATAGTCGGCTTTCTTGTCTTGGGCTTGTACTCATTTCAATCCAACCATGGTTTTCTGGTTTGAAGACTCTGAAGTGACTCCGACCTACGTAGGAAATGTGTACGAGGAAATGTGTGCCGTGATGGATCATCATCCTGAACAAGACGAAACTCCGGCCTTGCCCCCAGGTCCTAGGTACGACCTAACTGAGATCATAGCTTTGTGCCTAGTTTATCTTCCATACGGCATAAACGTGGATCGCGGTCTTCCTTTGGAACCTTTCTTGAACAAAGTCTTGTCCATTGACCTAGATCTACCTTGGATTCGAGCTTGCTGCTTCTTGCTGTTGAATGTGTATGCCATGAAGAATCGTCAGCCTGAGATTGGAGACTTCCGACTTCTGACTGTTATTCGTGACATGCAATTGTACCATCGTACCGTCCGTCTTCCATGAATGATCATGGGAGAAAACATGTGTTGGGTCAGCGGATATTGGCCCTTCACATCCTGACTTCAAATGTTCATGCATCGTGTTGTCCATTGCTACTGGCAGTAGCCTGGGGCTCTGACAAATTAAGCCGTGATTCCTCCGGTTCCGGTTCGCGTGATTTCCAAAGCTGTATGTCCTACAATGTTTCAAATCGTCGGTCTCGGAGAACGTTTCGATTTGGTGGTAACCCTACTATTCGCGTCGTGGGTGGACTTGTCCTTGGTGGAGGATTAGACTGGTCACGACTGGGAGTATGAATCTCAATTATGTGTTGTATGCTAGTCTAGACCGTTCCATGGCCTACTTTCCAGATAGGATCAGTCGTCAGTATGGGATGATACAGCGTATTCCCCAAGTCCACAATTTTGAGAGCAGTCTCATAACACCTCATCTGTTGACTAATTTGGCCGATCGTTGGCAAAATCGAAACACCATGTATTTAGATGAAGGAACGATGCAAGATTCTGTGACACCTGCTTATGCGAACTGGTTCTTTACCCCACAATGACGTCACCTACTGTGGAGGTTGACCTTTGCTGGTAGGCCTCGTCAGAATAAACTGTTTATTTGTTGCTTTCCTTTTGTACTCAAGCCATGAGCTTTTATCTAAATGCATCTGCTTTCCTTTTAATCGATGATCTCAATGATTCTGTCCTTATTAATTCCTGCTTTCTGCATATGTAAATCAATAACAGACAACAAACTTTTTCTTTCGAAATTATTTGTTAGTTATTTGGGCCTCCTGGCTCCTGCCCTTGGGGTTAATAACTGAAAAACTCATAAAAAAATTATATATTCTATAAAAACAAAAAGCTTACGCTTGGGGACACAATAAAGAAAAAGGAATGACTACTCTTGCCCTGTACAAATAAGGACAAAAATACACCAAATATAACGTTCCTTTATGTATTGCATGAACTCTATGCAAGTGCTAAAGGTTAGTCATGGTTTATATTGATCTTCCAGGGAAATTACTGAAGAAAATGGTATGTCGTCCCTCCTGACTCGATGTTTAAAAAGAACTCTATTGGTTTAGGCAGGGCCAGAGCGAGTGCAGGACGTTTTCAAATCAAGTGGTGATCTTTGTTTAAATTAAGCGAGAGGGAAGATCTTGCATCTTCGACCACAACCCCGAAAAACAGGAAGAAAGACTTTTGAAATCAAAATCTTTTATTATCTGATTACAGAAGTAAAGGCGGTTTTATTCTAATACAATGATTGTTCGTCTTTAACCTACTTGGTTCTCTCTATTTCTCCTTTTGAGTCAAGTTTGATGGCATTGAGCAACCAAGCACACATTTATCACGAACCATGGCATGTTGAATTCTGCATTAAACTAAGCACCACGCGTTAATCCCTAGATTTCTCATTTTATTTTGTCATTATTATTTTTTGTGTGCTTCATCTTTATGGCCCTATGGCCGCCCTCTTCGGTTTCAAAAACAGCGAGCTCGTTTCTTGGCCTAAGCCGCCCTTTTCGGGAGTTTTCAACTTAGCCTCCTTATTTTTTTTATTTTTTTTTTGAAATCGTTCATTTCAGATCATTTTAGAACCTCTTCATTTGATCTTGATGACGGACGGGTTTGACAGAGGCTCTCCTTCCATAAGTGACTAATTCAGCGGCGCCTTTAGGTAGCAGCTTCTGAATTCTATAACGGTCGCCATTGCCAGTTGGGCCTGGAATTTCCCTCTAGTGAGAGATGGAGATTCTCGGGGCTCTGCCTGATATTCCCACATTCGACGGTGAGCCGGTGCCGGTGAGCCGGAACCCGCTAACCCCCGGGACGCGACCGCTGCAACTTCTTCCATTACCGGGTTCGGAGTTCTCAGTCCGGTATGAAACGAGTCAAATGCGCGGCTTTCGATCCGAGGTAAGTAAAAATTTCTTCAATTTTTGTTTTTTACTGCTTTTGATCCAGTTTCTACCAAAACCCTGAGAGACTTCTTTTTGAGCTCTACTGGTAACACTGCCTCCATCCCATATACCAATTCGAAGAGAGAAGCTCCATTTACTGCCTTGAAGGTAGTGCGATGCCCCCAGAGCGCGAAAGGAAGTTTCTCAGCCCAGCTTCTATACCTTTCGCGACAGGATTCTTTTGACCTCCTTGTTCGCTGCTTCTACTACACCATTAGCTTGAGGGCGATAAGGAGAGGAATGGTGATGCTCAACCTTATACTTATAAAGCAATTGGCCAGCCTCTGCTCGAAAATGAGAACCATTATCTATGACTATGTGATGGGGGACACCATAGCGACAGAAAATGTTCTGTTCAATAAATCTTGCCACATGCTTGGCGGTTAAGATTCTATAAGATTGAGCCTCGATCCATCTAGAGAAGTAGTCAACTGCCACCAATATATACTGATGACCATTGGATGCTGCAGGTGTGATTTTACCGATGACGTCTATACCCCATGCAGAAAAAGGCCACGAAGGAGTCGTCGGATGGAGTTCGACAGTAGGTAAATGGTTTCTGTTATCATGGTATTGGCAAGCTTTACAACGGCGCACATACTGAATGCAGTCACCTTCTATCTGCATCCAAAAATAGCCTTGCCTCATGATTTTTCTCGCTAAGCTCATACCGCTTAGATGAGTACCGCAGACTCCTTCATGAACTTTCCTCATTATGTCCTCTCCTTCTTTCTTACTCACACATCTCAACAACATTCCATCCCAAGCTCTTCTGTAGAGTTCACCATCAGCTAGGACATAGTTCAAATCCAGCTAGGGACATAGTTCAAAGCCATTTTCCTAAGACTGCACGCGGTGTTCTTTCGTGCGCATCGCAGAAAAATACCGTCTTTCATATACCTCAGGATATCTATAAACCAGGGTTCTTCCTGCGATCCACCTGATTCAACATAATGTTCTGGATAGTACGGGAATATTGGCTCTGGTAATGATAAAATGGCTTCTTCGGGACTTTGCTTAAATCCTTGCCACGCCGACGCTAAAGTTTGCCAAGGCATCTTGGGAATTCCTTGTTCTATAGGCTGCTTCCTATGTGAGTGAAAGTGATTCTTTATCAAATAATGCTTGCTTTCTTCAACAAAACTCGACATTAAAAGGCTTCAATCGTCTTCTTTCGTGACTTTCCATCTCTCGTTGCGTGCTCATAACCAAATAAAGAATCTCCTAATTACTTCGACCTCTTAGCACCGGATGCAAGAAGACGCTCCGATTCCCATGACGCACGCTTCATTATTCTTACCATGTTTCAGTACCGGGAACAATAGTCTCTTGCCACATGGTTGTGACTTTCGCCGTTAGGTGCTTCATATAACAATTACCAGCCCCAGCTCCACTTTCTGTTAGCTGGACCCATCCACATAGCTACCAATCTCCAAAGCTCCCGATTGTCCACTTCAACAAAGGTGCTTCATCCGAAAACTCCAATTCCCAAGATTCGTCCGTCCGCCACAGGGTTTTCTGCTAGGAATTTCTGCCACGGCTTTGGCCTTTGACCTTTTCTTCGTTAGAAAACTCCGCAATTCCACACTTAGACATTTGAATCAACCACTTGGACAACCGGTCCCCTAAGGTAGGCGTTCGTGCAAATACTTCAATGGGATCAATTTTGGAGGGACAAAAGTGACCTTGGAAGGAATGCGAAATACGCCTTAATTTCTTTATCGCCACACCACTGCCATGCATGTTTTCTCATTAGATTGTACTTTTCTTCGATAGGCAGTAGTTCTGACTGATGTAGTAAATGGCTTTTCTCTTTACTCCAGCGGCATCCGGTTGTACCAACCATTGCTCCACTCCTGTATTCTTCTATAGATTAAGTTATAAGATCAGTGGTTCTCCTGGTCTTGGTGAAACTAAGCACCCTGGATTCATCAAGTATTGTTTATATGGTCAAAGGCCTTTTGCAGTCCTTCATTCCACTTAACTGGGCTGATTCTTTCAAGTAGCTTGACAAAATTGGAAGCACAAGTGGATAGATAACCTTGAAATAAAACCGGCTGATGTACTGAATTTTACCCAGGAGCTTCTCAGCCTGTACGTTTCTGTTCCTGGCGGTTCCATATCTTGAGATGGATTTTTATCTCGTCTGGGTTCAACCTCAATCTCGTTAGGCCGCTTACAATAAAAACCTAACAACTTTCCCTTCGTTACTCCGAATACGCACTATCTTGGGTGATTAAGACCTCAATTATAACTGTTTGACCCGTGTGAAGAAGCTTCTCCAGCATGCTCTGTGTGTTCTATCCGTGGCCGTTTTCGTCATGATCCACATATTCATTGCTACAATTACACTTCAAATCCTTTATGGATCATATCATAAATAACGTAGTAGCCATTCCTGCTGATTATGTTGCTCCGGCATTCTTTCAGTGCCGAACGGCATCACTCTATAGCAAAATTGTTCTGAAGATCGGTGTGGTGAAGGCATTCTTATGCTTGCCACTAACGGCCATCCAGATCTGATAACCCTGAGATGCATTCCATGATAGAAATAACAGCCCAATTCCAGCAACACTATCTATCAAAAAATTCTATGTGTGGAAAGTGGAAAGATCGGCCTTTCAGGGTGCAGGCTTTGTTCAGGTCCCTGTTAAATCGACACAGACTCTTATTTTTCCTTCATCCTTTTGAGCACCGGGAACTATATTTTGCCAACCATTGCCGATAATCTACTACTTCTCAAAATCCGTGCATCCAACGTGCTTCTGGACTTCAGCTTTGATCTTGTCCTACCATTCATTATTCGTGAACCCTTCTCCTTTTTCTGTTTTACTGGCTTAACACTCGATCAGTAGGAATGAAGTGCTCTTGCTATGATCTGTCAATCCCATGGGCATGTCGGCCATAACTCTAGGCAACATACCTCTGAATTCCTTTTTAAATGCATCTTGCAGATGTCTGTCTGAGCTCAGTTTTGAAGTCTGAATCCGATTTCAATTATTTTAGGATCTTTTAGTGGTGCTTAAATTTAAACTGCAAGATGATGATGCAATGCAGTTTATGTCCAAAAATATGCGACGTGGTAATGCCATGAACGATGACAATTAGGAAAAACAAAAAAATACAAGATTAGTTCAAAGGTTCACTTCCCATTGATTGAAAATTAAAAGCAGGGAAAAACCATCCATTGTTCTCAAAACAAGGCATCAGGAAAAAACAAAAATACGGGTATTCAAATTGCCTGTTCAATACATTTCATTACAAGTATTCTTTTATTGCCAAGAATCACTTCGTCGGCATCTGCCCCTCTTCTCGTCCGGGTAGCTTCTTTCTCGCCCTCTCCATGCTCTGTCATTCTTCTTCTGCTTTCCCTCTCTTTGCCTCTTCGGCATCTTCAGCAGCTAGAACAGGCTGGAGGAATCCTTGCCTTGGGCTTTTTGCTCTTGCAGCTGACGAAGCTTCATTCCCCAATCCCCAAAAAAGTCTTCCAAAACTCGGATAATCTTCCTTCAACCCAATCAGATTCAGTATTGCTTCTGTCATAACCCACCCACTAAACTCAGTCCCCGTCTATTAGTTTCCAAGGAAGGTTCGAGGTGACTTGATCGAGCTTCTCCTCATAATCAGTCAATGGAATATCTATTCCAAACCGGGATAGGCCTTTCCCCTACTCTGAAATCCCCCTTCAGTTGTTGCGAACAAAACAAAAGAAAAGTATGATTTCAATATCTGACCCTCTCACTGGAGACCTGAATCTCATATTTCTCCTTTCCTCGTTCTCAGTATTATTCCCAATCCGCTCTTGTCTTGCTTGCCATGTAGACGAGAGAGGCTGCAAATTCTTCCTTGTAGCTCCCGGCCCAAAACCTCGACCATACTGCCATCATGCTTCTTCTTCATCATCTTCCTGAGAAAGGACTCATCCGATTCACTGCACTCTTGCTCTCGTGGTGGGCGCTATTCAATACTTGCCCACCTGAAATCCTTGAATAAGGGCAACCGCCCAGCTCTAAGACAGTCCACCTGTAAGCCACACTCAATTCTTCCTGGCATTGACTGTCACTAAAATCTGTACCCCACGGAATTTTCACTTTTCTTGATTTGCAAGGTGACGGAACTGCCGGCCTTAAGGGATGGAGCCATGGTCTTCCTAACAAAAAGAGCATAGTTGCGTAATAAATGCTGAGCACAACCACGTCTATCCCAGCTTTCACTGTGCCTGTGGGATATCTTCGCTTTTTTGAAGTCCCTTTTGCATTCCGCATAGTGTTATCGTTAAAGCCTTGACCACCATGTTTGATGGCCAAGGCTCTGACTCTTCTGATCATTAAGACTTGGACAGGTATTTTCAAACGGACATTTACACAAGTGCTGATCCATTATCCACCCATTCACCATTCCGGGTATCTCGTCCATTGACGGCAATCTGAATATACAGTGGCTTACAGTGGTTCTCCTTTGGTGGGAAGGTCTGAGTCAAAGAAGGTTAACTTCACCGATTCTACGCCTGTAGCACGTTGATCATATCAAACACTCTGGATCCGAGCCGGCACTCTGATGAAAGTCATTGGCTTCAAGCAAGGCCTCTCTATGTTCTAGATGCCTATCAAGCAAATCCCATATGTGAAATGTCTGCCTTTGGTTTCTTGTTATTGATCAGCACTGAAAACTGGCGTCCTGTAATCGTCCCAATTTAAAATCTATTGAACGAGTCCGTTGCTTAGAGTCGATAGGGCTGATCCACAGTCCGGTTCGACGCCATTGGAAGTCTAGAGGGGGCGTAGGAATGGATGTAAGCTGAAAATAAAGAAAAGAAGTGGACTTACTTGAAGAAAGGCAAAAAGATCAAAGTGTAAGGGATTAGGATCTTGCTTGCGATTAAAAATATTAAAGTTGAGGTATTAAAGTTGTAACCTATTGACACTTGAGGTACCATTTGGTAATTTTCAACACAAAATGCAATGATATTTTTGGAGACTGTACCCGGACTTCCATTCACTTCCCATTTTCATCTTTATCTTCTTCATCTCCTTTCTCTACTCCTTCCTTAATCACCTTCCTTTCCTCCATCACTTTTAATGGTGGTGGACGATTTAATGGGAGTAAGCGAGTTAATTCAACTTCTAGTTCTATCCAATAAGTAAACCTTCTTGAATTTCATTACTTGACTCATTTTGGTGGATATTGTTAGATGAGTTCATAGAATTCTTATTTCATAGATGAAGTAGCTCAAGGGAAAAGGAGGCTAAGAAAGAAAGATTTCAAGCTTGATTAAGTGAAGGCTGTGCTATCTCTTTGTAAGTTTAATTCATTTCTTCCTTACATGATAGATTTGTGTGAGTGTGTTGAAAATGGAGATGATACTGTTGCTTAATGTTTGAGTGAGAAGACTGGAAAAGGGTGAAAGAAAGCGTGAGATGAAATGAATAAATGACAGTAGATATTGATTTTATGCTTGAAAACAGGGTTTTTGCTAGAAACAATAACTAGTAACTTCCAACTTGATTTTGAAACCCCTATTAAATGATGGAATTAGGAAGTGGCATGAGAAGAGTTATTTGTTCCTTATGTGTTAGCTTTACATAGGGTTTTTTGAATCACCCAAATCGGAGTTATAGATGTGAGAGATTGACCCAAAACGCGTACAGGACTGCGCAGCTGGAAAACACGTCGCGCGTCGCGAATTTGGCCTGTAACCTCTCTGACTTCATTTTTGCACTTCTTGCGCTTCGCGACTTTCATTGCGCCACTCGGTGAATTCACCTGTAAACTCGACTGGAGAACCTCATGTTGTGATTCTCGCAGCTGTCGCGACTTTGCAAAATGGCCGCAACTCGCGAATTGGTGTCTGATGCTCTTTTGGACTTGCAGTTTTCTAGCTGCAATTGATTTCCTTTGCTCAAGCTTGTATGGCCTCCAATGCGATTTTTAAACAAAAAAAGACACATGAGAACAGTTGTATCAGAAACAACGATGCAAGCAATGCAGAATTGATGGTGAAATGAGCGTAAACACTATGTGTATTGAGAGTTGATGAATTCCATGCAATTGGTATTCTTTGCTTCAACTTGTATTTTAATGCATTGTAAAACCAAAAAAAGGACAACATGAAACACATGTAATAAACACATAATAATTGCAAGCATGCAAAATGGTGTTGATTGTAACGAATCCCTCTTTGATTTGAGTCAGGTTTGAACCAAACGTGGGTAGGGTAGAGAATGGATGATAAGTGGAGCTTTATTTGACATGTGAAATGTAGGACTTGGTTGCCTCCAAACATATAGCTTGGTAGGTAAGTTGTTACCCTTTGTATACTTGACGTACCAATTGAGAGTCAGTTTACACAGCCAGAATTCACCTTTTCTAGAGTCTACCGCGTTCCTCATCATTTTCACTTTCCTATTTTCACGTTTTTCATTCTTCTTTCTTAAGTTTCGCCTTCCATTTCCTTGCACTTTTCATGCAAGTTACGCAGAAGTCCATCTCCAATGTAAGTTAGAATCCTTGAATATATGTTATTTCACTCTTTAGATGAGTTATATTGGAGATTGAGTTTATGATTAATTCTTGTTGTATAGGAGAAGAAAGTTCCAAAGTGCCAGAAGAGAGAAGCTGAAAACAGAAAAGTCAAGCCTTTTGACGTCAAGGTTGATATCTCATTTGCTGATCTACTATTTTTCTTGACATGTAAATTGTGTGGTGTGCCATGTTGCCAATGAGTTTTACTAAACATCTATACTTCATCTGGTTGCTATTTTGGGTGGAAAGTACTGGAAATGATTGTTGGAAAACAGGGGATGAAGTATATGAAACGGAAACAGTGTTTTGCTGGAAATTCGTACCAGCAACTTCCATTCTTGATTTTGAAGCCCTTAATGCATGGAATTAGGCATTGTCTCCGCGTTCTTGTGTTCCTTTCTGTGTTCCTTTCCGGCTTTTGTCACCTCCTTCCCTTGTGGCCTGTCGCTCCTGCCGCGTGTCTGGGCCCCCCGCCCCGCCTGCCCGCTCCGTCGCGCGCTCGCCCCTCTGGCCCCGCCCAGTCTGGGCGCGCTCGCGCTTCCTCCTTTGCGCCTCTCGCCCTTGGTCCCGGTCGCTCTCTGCCTCTCACTTGCCCCCTTGCGCTCCGGCTCCCCGCCTGGCGCAGTCGCGCCCTTTGGCCGCCGCTCTCTGCTCTCCGTGTGTCGCCTCTCGCGCTCAGCGCCCTCCCCGCGACGCTTCCGCCCTTCCATCGGCGTCGCGCTTGGTGGCTGCAGCACTGGTCGCGGCTTCCGCCCGCCCCCCCCTGCCCTCTCTGTAGCCTCACTCCCCTTTTGGGCCTCGCCCCCGCCGTTTCCGGCGCGGCGGCCCGCGGCCGCCCTTCCCGGCGGC
>NW_023591200.1:813373-833792 GCF_014843425.1 Jatropha curcas | reverse complement strand
AAAAGATGTGGATTTAACCCTGGTCAACTTCGCAAACTCGACATCATTGACTGGGGAAGAAATTTCAAACATCTTCGGCAATACATCATCACTGTTTTGAAATTGTTCTGACTAGCTTCGCAAATGCACCATCAACTAATCAGTAAGAACCTATCGGCTTTGAAAAAAACCATCACCGGTTGGCCTAAAAAATTGTTCACTTAGAAGAGAGCAATATTCTGTTGCAAACGAACCTTGCCTCTTGTTAGAAAAAAAAATATTGGAAGTATCACATGTTTCACATGCGTTAATATGAAAGAGGATTCCACATTAAGGCAAAAAGGTTATACTTGCCCCCAGTTCGGGAGTTCCGGCCTAGGACCAAAAATATCCACTTTTGTGAGCATATTTTAATTCATTCTGCAAAAAATTTTACCAAAAATTTCGGTATAAAAGGAAAACTTAAGCATTTTTAAGTGTCCTTTTATATTATTAGCGGTTAAAGGAAAACTTACCTGAGGGTAATCTGGGTAATGTTGATTGCTCCTGCCCCCTGTGCGGTTGAGTAAACAAGAATTGCTGAGGTGTACAAGCCACACATCGACGTCAAAAATGCGAAAATGGCCGTGTGGCTTTTGAACGGGCCGCATCGGGCTTTAATTTTGGGGGTTTGAAAAGAAGGGTGATGGGCCCGTCAGTCCTTTTAGGCTCGGAGTAATGGGCTTGGACCCTTTGCTTCGAAGAAATGCGGCTTGGGCCCAGATATTTACTATTAAGTAATTTTCTTCATAACCGATTCAGTTTCACTTATTCACAAACCCTAAGCATGGAAAATTCTTCTGACACTTTCAACTGAAAAAAGATGTCTTCAGGCTTCCTGAAAATCCCTGCTTCCGCCTACCACTCGAGAGATGGAGACTTTCGAGACCCTACCCGATATCCCGACGTCACTACACAAAGCCCGGTGCCAGTGGGCCGGATCCACTTGACCCCCGGGAGCGGCCGTTTTGCAGCTTCTTCCGCTTGCCGGGTTACGGAGTTTCCAGTCCGGTACGAGACGAGTCGGATGTGCGGCTTTCAAACCCGAGGTAAGTAAAAATCTTCCTTAATTTTGTTTGTTTTACTGCTTTAGATCTGTTAAGCTGTAGTAGATAAATCTTTTTGTGTTTTGCCGCCTGCTGTCAAACAGTCGCTCGTCAACGCAGGTAGGAGTTTGCGCGGCGCGGCTTGTTCTTCCAGTTGAAACAGTTGCGTGACGCGACTGTTCTTGTATGACAAGTTGCCGTGGCCAACTGTTCGAGGCGCTAGAAAACCCTAGTTGCCTTGAACCTTAGAATTGACCCCTATTTAACTGTGGTGTAGGCCTTGATTTGATGGATACTTTCTTGTTAGTACTCGTTAGGCGACCTGATTTTGGCCCTTGAAAAAGTGTGCATGGAAAACAACTCAAACGTAGTGGAAATTAGATCGAAATTGAACTACCTGCGTACCTTCGACAGTTGCATCGTGCAGGTGTTCTTAGGAAGAACAGTTTGCGTGATGCTGAACTGTTCGCAAATCGAATAGGAATTCGAACAGTTGCGTGACGCTGCTAGCAGATGCATGGCGTGACTTCGCGGCTGCATGGCGCATCCTGTTCTTAGGGCCAATGTATCTCAAAACAGTTTGCGTGGCGCGAGTGCAGAGATTGCGCTACCGCAGCTATGCTTCTAGGTCGCAACTTGGGCAGGGGCCGCGTGACGCAGCTGTGTAAGATGCTTGACACGGACTTTGTAGCTGGTGACGCAGCATGGTCCAAACCGAAATTTGCGTCTTTATTTTTTCCTGCAATAAAAGAAAATAAACAGTTGTTAGTCTTATATTTATTGAAATTGAAAATTTCTTACAGGTGAATGCAGGCCCGTTCGGGTGGATCAGCCACTGATGCTTCTGTCTTCTCACTTGCTGGACCCCCTATGCGAGCCCGGGTAGTCGCTGGCAGGCTTCGGGGATTACGCCGCACGCATCCTTCGTTTTCCATCCCGCTATTGCGATATGCATTGATGGAAGCGGTGTGAACGACTTGTACGCACACCTTCGTGTTCGGCTTCGGCGAGATGACTCTTACCAACACGTGGACTATGCTGCCGATTACTTGGCCTGCGCTTCGCTGGCCCAGTTCCCCCACTGGATGGTCGGTATCAGGACGGCCGCTCTCGGGGCCCAGTTAGTCCGTTATCCTTGCTCGGCGTCAACTACACAGACCCGGTACACTGTCCAGGGTGTATGTCTTATTGAGATGATCTTCCGGTTCTGGGCCGAGAGGATCAGGACTCGGTTAGAGGCTTGGAGGGAGTATACCGGAGGAGGCCCGACCTGTTTGTCCTGCTTACACTCGGGAGGAGAGTGGACCAGGCTTGCTCGGGTCCTTCTTGTTCTACATTATTTGTCCCAGTTGCTATGCACCTCCAGAATAAAGGGAGATTCGGCGGGTGCTTAGCTTTTTCTTCGGGATCTGAGCCAGTCGGGTCCTTTCGACTGGGCCCACACTTGGTTTTGGGCTCATCTCTATCACGGTCTGGATGTCTGGACTCGTTGGTAGCGGCAGAGTCGAACTGGCTGTTCATCCGGTCCTTTGAGGTTAAACGTTCTTTCACTCTTACTTTTTTAACTTCTCACTCTGAACTGTGCAAGCTTACTGATGCCGTTACTTCTTTCTGTTGCAAGGTATGGTCCTACGGAGTACTGCAATCTTACCCAGAGGTCCGAGTTTGGCGAACTCTCGTGTCGAGTCAGGAGGTTCCTCGCTTATCTGGCCCGCCGCCATCACCACTTATTGCCAGTTGGCGGAGGATCCCGCCAGTGGCGAGGATCCCGAGTACTAGCGGAGCTTCCTTAACGACCGGGAGCTGTCCGATGTAAGTACACACAGATACTCTGAACTTTTAGCTTATCTTCTTTTTCACTTCTCTTATTTCAGTGCACAACAAATACTAATTTCTTATTTTGTAGCGGTCCTTATCTCCATGGGACTGTGAGGCTTGGAGGACCGATCCGGGCCGAAAGGTGGCTGAGTTGCATACCCGGTCGAGGCTGCTGATGCGAGGATACTGGGCTGACCACTATTTTCTTGGAGAGAGAGTTTTTGACACTCCGATAGCTCCATCACAGCGGAGGGTACCTTCCATCACAGCGGAGGGTACCTCATGCCCCTCCTCGGCATATGTATCTGCTGGAGAGCTTGACCCGGGAGGACCTGGAGGTAGAGTATAGAGGCTTCTCGGCGAACGACTTCCTGTCCACCGGCGACTTCCCCTCTTACTTTGCCTCTCGGATGCAGGCGCGGCTTCCTGACGTTCTCGAGTACACCCAGGTAACTCATCTGATCTTCTGCCTTATTTACTGTTATTATTATTCTCGCTGTTTCAAACCACTCATGCCATTACTCTCTGTAACTTAATGTAGGAGCGGAAGACACACAAGACTGCGGCTCACTACCGAGCTGAGGCAGGTGGTGCGGCGGCTCCGGTTGGACCGGCCGGTGTAGTGCTAGGCGACGTCCCGTTCCCGCCGGGTATGGAGGTGGTGTTGGACCCTGGCCTTGGCTTGGGATCTGGCATCGTTATTCCTGCTGATCTTCTTTGCTGATCTTCGGCAGGGCTCCTCCTCCGGTGCAGTTGGACCCTGAGCACACTACACATGTAAGTTATAAACGGAATTTACAAAGTTAGAAGTACTTTACCTAAATAGCTTTTTATTGGATGTTTCTTGGTTTGCAGGTGCCAGCCCCAGGAGGTATCAGGAGATCTTGCCAGCGGTTCTGGTTTGCCCGATTTCCTACCATCGGTCGGCTCTACTCTTGATGTACATTGACGGGTGAGTACAGTTCTTCCTGTGTCTCATCCTCTTAAATCCTCTTATTATTTTATTTTACCTTTCCTTACCCACATTTTGGTTAGTTTTACAGGACCTGGATATCGATTAGCTGCGGAGGCATCAGTCTCTCCAGTCTAGCGCTGTGAGCCTGGCTACAGGCGAAAGTAGAGCGGGCTTCGGACAAAGCTGGAGGTTAAGGGCATCCCGCTCGACTCTTCTGATTGGATGGATTGAGGCATGGCTCTTCTTCGGATGGGCGCACCACCATCTTCCACCCCCTCCCGACTGTTTGCTAGGTCCTAGTCGTAGACGGCGGTAGTCTTGCTTTGCCACGGTCTCCTCCATTTTTGAAACCATTTTTTGAACAGTATGCGGTGTTTTTATTTATTTATTTTTTGGGAATAGTTCGTACAGTTATATCATTATTTTTTGATTATTTATTTATATTTTTCACAACTTTTATTTTTTTTTGATATTATTTATATTTTCACAACTTTTATTTTTATTACTTTATCACAAGTGTTTATGTTTTACAACTGTGAAGTCTTATTCCTACAAAAACAAAACAACACAAAATAATGGTGTCCCATTTATTCTCAAAACGGTTCACCTTGTTAGCAGCCAACCGACTAATTTATTGTAAATGAATAAAATAAAATGGAATAAATAGATAGATAAAGAATAAAATAATGAACCCAAAATGACAAAATCAATTCATAAACAGGAGTGGATCGTAGTACTTACCTGATAGGACGGTTAATGCGGTCATAAAGATCAACTTCTTTATTATACAAACCGTCCTTATTTATCAATGCGAGCTTAAATGTTTACCAAACCGAGCGGTCCATACTTAACTGTTCTTCCAACTACCTCTGACGGTGTTTATTATGTCGGACATTGACAATGGTTCGTTCACTAGTCGCTTCATCCTTCTATAAATGGGGTTTCTTTCCACCTTTCTTTCACATCCAGGATTCCAGGTTCAAAGCAGACTCGTTTCTTAAAATTAACCTTTTTCATGGCTTTCCGACACCAAGTCTCAACTTCCGTCCAGTCCATTCCTGATGATCTATGGGGAGTTTCTCCTATGAATCAACTCGCCTGTTGGAAATACTTCAAAGATTTGAAACCTGATTATGGTTTCCTTTTCTTGGCTCGTTACTCATTTTAATCCTAACACCATGGTTTTCCGGTTTGAAGACGCTGAAGTAACCCCGACTTATGAGGAAATGTGTGCGGTAAAGGACCATCATCCTGAACAAGATGAAACTCCTGCCTTGCCCCCAGGTCCTAGGTATAATCTAACTGAGATCATGGCCCTGTGTCCGGTTTATCTTCCTGATGGCATAAACGTGGATCAAGGTCTTCCCTTGGAACCTTTCTTGAACAAGGTATCGTCCACTAATCTAGATCTTCCTTGGATCTGAGCTTGCTGCTTCTTACTACTGAATGTGTATGCCATGAAGAACCGTCAACCCGGAGTTGGAGATTTCCGACTTCTGACCGTTGTTCATGACATGCAATGACTTCTTGACTTCTGACCGTTGTTCGTGACATGCAATTGTACCATCGTACTGTCTATATGATGATCATGGGAGAGACAATGTGTTGGGCTAGAGATATTGCCCTTTACATCACCAGCTTCAATGTTTATCACCGCGGTTGTCCATTGCTATTGCAAGCCTGGGCTCTGGACAAATTAACCCTGATTCTTCCTGTTCCAGCTCGCTTGATTCCGACCTACGGGGCTGCCATTTTTCAATCTCGGTCTCGGAGATGCTTCAATTTTGGTGGTAACCCTACCATTCGGTGGACTTGTCCTTGGTGGAGGATTATGGAGGATTAGACTGGTCACAACTGGGAAGTAATGAATCTCAATTATGTGTTGTTGCATGAATCTCAATTATGTGTTGTATGCCAGTCTAGACCGTTCCATGGCCTATTTCCCTGATAGGATCAACCGTCAGCATGGGATGATACAACGCGTTCCCAGGGTCCATAACTTCGAGAGCGGTCTTGTTACGCAGCATCTGCTAACCAATCTGGCTGATCATTGGCGAAATCGAAACACTGTATATCTAGATGAAGGAAAGATGCAGGACACCGTGACACCCGCATATGCCAACTGGTTCTTTGCCCCATGATGATACCATGCCCTGTGAAAATTGGCCTTCGCTGATAGGCCTCATTAGAATAAATTGTTATTTGTTGTTTGTTTTTTTTTTGTACTTAAGCCATGAGCTTTTATCTGAATGTATCTGCTCTCTTTTTAATCAATGGTCTTGACGATTCTATCCTTATTAATTCCTACTTTCTGCATATGTAAATCAATAACAGACAACAAACTTTTTCTTTCGAAATTATTTGTTGTGTCAATCCTTTGGGCCTCCTGCCCTTGGGTTAATAAATGAAAGCTCATAAAGAAAAGATTATTCTATAAAAACAAAAGCTTACGCTTAGAAACAACAAAGAATGGAGTGACTACTCTATCACCTATACAAATCAAATAAAAATAACAAATGTAACTCCTTTTATGTATGCATGAACTTATGCAAGTGTCGAGGTTTATTCATGGTTTTATTGATCCTTCCAGGGAAATCACTGAGAAAATGGTATTTGTCCCTCTGATCGACGTCTTAAAAGTGTTCATTGTTTAGGCAGGGCCAACAGCCAGGACGTTTCAAACCAAGTGAGTCGATCTTTGTTTAAATAAGCAGAGAGGAAGGTTTTGCATTCTTCGGGTTTTGCATTCTCGACCACACCCCAAAACAAGAAACCAAATTTTGAAATTCAAATCTTTTTATTAATCTGTACTTTCTTCTTTTCAACATTATACAAAAGTAAAGAAAGTTTATTCTAGTACAATGGTCATTCACTCTAACTACTTGATTTCCTATTCTCCTTTGAGTCAAGTTGATGGTATTGAGTAACCAATCACACATTTATCACAAACGCATGGCATGAATTCTGCATTTAAACTAAGCACCACGCGTTAATCCTGAGATTTTATCATTTTGCATTTTTTTTATGCTCTAACTTTTGCCTAGGCCGCCCTTTCGGGTTTTCAACCTAGCGAGCTCATCTCTTGTCTAAGCCGCCCTTTTGGGTTTTCAACTTAGCTGATTTTTTTTTTTGAAATCATCATTTCAGACGTAGAACCTTTTCATTTGATCTTGATTGACAATTCGGTTGACAGGCTCTCCTTCTATAGTGACTAATTAGTGACTATTCAAGCGGCGCCTTTGATAACAGCTCTGAATTCTAAACGGTCCATGCCAAATTGGGCTTGAATTTCCCACCAGGATGATGGTTGGGCGGCTTTCACTGACATCTAATAACCTAATCGACACCACAAAATCTCCGTTCTTTAAGCCCGTCTTAGATGTACCGCTTGTTTGTAAGGAATACGAGCATTCTCTCCTTTTTCTTTATCTGATCCTGGAATCGAGCATATCAGTCTTCTTCCGTCTAAGAGTGCCAGGTCTTCATACCTCTTTCTTTGTCCCATTCTTCTTTCGGTCAGACCAGCTTCTACTAACACTCTGAGAGACTTCTTTTCAACTCTAAACCGGTAAATTGCCTCCATTCCGTATACCAATTCAAAGGGAGAAGCTTCCATTCACTGACTTAAAGTAGTGCGATGCCCCCAGAGCGCGAAAGAAGTTTCCTTCAGCCAGCTTTCTGTACCTTTCGCGACCATCCTTTGACAGGATTCTTTTGACCTCCTTGTTCACTGCTTCTACTAACACACATTAGCCTGAGGGCGATAGAGAGGAATGGTGATGCTCAACCTTATATTATAAAGCAATTGGCCAACTCTAATTTGAAATGGAGAACCATTAATCGTGTGACTATGTGATGGGGAACACCATAGCGAACAGAAAAATGTTCTGTTCAAATGAATAATTGCGCACATGCTTGGCGTTAGGATTTTATAAGAATTGGAGCTTCGATCAATCTTAGAGAAAGGTAGTCGACTGCAACCAATATATACTGATGGCCCGTTTGATGCTGCTGGCGAGATTTTACCGATGACGTCTATACCCCATTGCAGCAAAAAAGGCCAAGAAGGGAGTTTTGGATGGAGTTCAAATCAGCAGGCAGTTGGCTTTTATTGTCGTAGTATTGGCAAGCTTTGCCAACGACGCACAATGTTGAAACACAGTCGCCTTCCATCCTGATCCAAAAATAACCTTGCCTCATGATTTTTCTCTTGCTAAGCTCAATGCCACTAAATGAATACCACAAACTCCTTCATGAACTTTTCTCATTATGTCCTCTCCTTCTTTCTTGCTTACTACATCTCCAACAACATCCCATCCCCAAGCTCTCTGTAGAGTTCCACCATCGACTATAACATAATTCAGAGCCTTTTCCTGAGGACTGCACGGTCCTTCTTTTCGTCGCATCATCAGAAAAAGTACCCATCTTTCATATACCTCAGAATATCCCGTAAAAATAATACCATTAATTCTTTGCCTCATTTGATTAAAAGTGTTGTATTATTGGAGGCCATGGGACTTCATATTTGAGATATAAATAAAAGTATCACTAAAAAATATATATATATTGTTTTTCTGGTTCAGATTTATTAGTTCATTAATTGTGTAAAAAGATGGCAAGATAAGTCAATTAAAAAGAAACAGCTGGACAATCATGTGATGATGATGATGATAGTTATAAAGGAATCAAAAAAAGATTCTGCATCTCCAAGAATCAATGAATCTTCTTCATTTCTTGGTCTCATACTTCCTCCAACCAACAAAGAATCTCTAAACATTTTCGTATTATTTTCTTTTTCTTTTTAACTTTGTATCTGTCTATCAATGGACTTACTCATCTAACAACTTTTTTTAATAATGCTAGCCATGTTGTCCATGTTGTTAGTGACCGGGAACAGTAGTCTCTTACACATGGTTGTGACTTCGCCGTTAGGTGCTTCTATAACAATACCAACCCCAGCTCCATTTCTATTGGCTGATCCATCAAAGTATAACTTCCAAGCTCTTGTTTCAATGTACAGCAAGTGTTCATCAGGAAACTCCAATTCCCATGATTCGTTGTCTGTCAAAGGGTTTTCTGCTAGGAATTCTACCACGGCTCGACCTTTGACCGTCTTCTTCGTTACGAACTCCGCATCCACACTAGACATCTGAATCAATCATTTAGACAGCCGTCCCTCTAAAGTAGGTGTTTTCTGCAGATACTTCAACGGATCAATTTTGGAGACGAAAGTTACCCTGAAGGAATCAAAATACGGCAAAATACAGCCTCAACTTCTTTATCGACCATACTACTGCCATGCACGTTTTCTCTATCAGATTGTATTTCGCTTCGATGGGCAATAGTTTCTTGATGATGTAGTAGATAGCTTTTTCTACTCCAGCGGAGTCCGGCTGTACCAACATTGCTCCAACTCCTGCATCTTCCATAGATAGGTACAAGATTAGAGGTTCTCCTGGTCTTGGTGGACTGAGCACCGGTGGATTCATCAGATATTTCTTTATGTGGTCAAAGGCCTTCTGTCAAAGGCTCAGCAGTCCTCATTTCCACTTGACTGGCTGATTCTTTTTCAGTAGCTGAAAAATTGGAGCACAAGTGATTGGCATAACCTTGAAAAATCTGCTGATATACTGAATTTTACCCCAGGAGGCTTATCACCTGACTTCTGTTCTGGGCGGTTCCCATATCTTGAATGGCTTTTATTTTGTCTGGGTAAACCTCAATCCCGTTAGGTCCTACCACAAAACCTAACAATTTTCCTTTCGTCACTCCAAATACACATTTCTTGGGATTGAGTCTCAAGTTGTACTGCTTGACCCGTGCAAAGAACTTCTCCATCATCTCTGCGTGTTCCTCCTGTGTTTTTGTCATGATCACCATGTCATCTATGTACACTTCCAGTCCCTTATGGATCATATCATGAAATAACGTAGTAGCCATCCTCTGATATGTTGCCCCGGCATTCTTCAGTCCGAACGACATCACTCTATAGCAAAAAGTTCCGAAATTCGTGGTGAAGGCCGTCTTGTGCTTGTCCACTAAAGCCATCAGTATTTGGTTGTATCCGGAAAATCCGTCCATGATAGAATAACACGTTTCCGGTGTCCGCGCGACAATACTTCCTGATTCCGGCCTGTCTCAGTCTAGTTCCTACCTGGCGTTTTGCTTTTGTCTCACCGCCACCCAAGGG
The DNA here is from genome assembly GCF_014843425.1 of Jatropha curcas. The sequence continues at coordinate 823,765 of NW_023591200.1, read as the reverse complement.
AGGAAGAGTGACTCCGATCGGAGTCTCCAAAAAATCTGGTAGACCTGAAGAACCGGGCGATGAAGACCGGCGAGTGTGCCTCACGCGCCGTCAGAAGAATCGGACGTCATCTCACGCGCCGGCGAGTGGAGGCGCGTCCGGCAGTTTCCGGTGACCGGATTTAGTCTCCCAGGATCGACTCGACGTCCAGATTCTTTTCCAGTGGTTAGTTTTCGGTTCCGGCAGCATCTGGTAGGCGCTTTCTTTGTTTTTTGCTACTGCTGTTTGGGTTTTCGGTTCCTTTTCTTATTGCTACTGTTCTGTTGGATTTGTTGGGTTCGTGCTATTATTTGGTTGCTGTTGGGGTATTTTATTAATGGAAACTACACCCACAGATTCTAAAGTTGTTATTACTGAATTGATCCCAACAATGAATAAAATCACAGAACATAAATTGCAAGGAACTAATTATTTAGATTGGAGTAAGACAATTAGAATTTATTTATTAGAAATATTTGAGGAGGTGTTTGAAAAAAGACGATCTTTCTAATTGATGATCCCACCAATTAGTGACAATAGACAAAGTTGGCTAAGAGAAGATGCTAAAGTTAATTCTCTGATTCGCAAACGCTATTGACAGTTGAAGTGGTTGGGTATAATTATCATTGGAGTTTGTTAAGAATTAATGATTATCTTGAATTTTTGTACTCGGAAAAGTAATCTGTTCCTCGTAATTGTATGAAGTCTGCAAGGATTTTATCGGGCCGACCAGCAAGATAAGCCCTTACAAACTTACTTCATGGAAATTCTAAGAAAGATTTACGAGGAACTATGTTTTTTAATGCCTTTTAGTCCTGATGTTAAGGTTCAACAGACGCAGCGAGAACAAATGGCTGTGATGAGTTTTCTTGCAGGTCTTGCTCCAGTATTTGAAAATGCCAAATCACAAGTTCTTTTAGGCAGTGATGTTACCTCTCTTCAGGAGACTTTTGCTAGATTGCTACGTACTGAAGGTTCTCATACACCTTCCCCCTCTGATAATAGTGCCCTTGTGAGTTGTAATCAGGTAGCTAGACAGCCATAATCAGGTAGCTAGACAGCCAGGAAACAGAGGAAGAGGAGGAAATAACCGTAGTAATGGACCAATCACTCGGGAGACAAGCATTCTTATCTGCCATTTTTGCCATGAACCTGGTCACACTAAACGGTATTGTAAGAAACTGATAAATCAACCACCAAGGGTAAATATGGCACATCAAGATTATGCAGTTACTTCTTCTGACAACAATGTAACAATTTCTGTTGCGGAGTATGCTAAGCTCTCTAGATACCGTTCCTCTAAGTCTACTGATTCCTCAATTGTTGCTGCTGCCAACTCAGGTAATTTAATCGTCATATTACTCTAGCTGATGGGTCCACATCTCTTGTCAAGTGTATTAGCACCGCCAATTCCATTCCATCTCTTCCATTGTCTTCTGTTTTTTGTTTGCCTCGTTTTTCGTTTAATCTATTATCTATTAGCAAAATTACTCGTATGCTGAATTGTTACTGTCAATCCCATTACATCTCTTCCATTGTCTTCTGTTTTTTGCTTGCCTCGTTTTTCATTTAATCTACTGTCGGTTAGCAAAATTACTCGTATACTAAATAGCAAAAATTACTCGTATGCCCTGAATTTGTGTGTCAAAATTTTAATCCTACATATGTGTGTTTCAGGATCTTTTGACGAAAGCGGATTATTGGTAGAAGGACGTGGAGTCCTGGTGGCCTTTATCTTCTGGAATGAACACGTTCAATTATCTCTGGCTTTGTGCTGGTGCTCTATCTCCTTTTGAGGTTCATTGTCCGTTTGGGTCAATCCGTCATTGTCTAACTTTAAAGAAAGTTTGTCCAGTTTCAAGTCTTTATCAAAGTTTAGAAATGTGAATCTTGTCAATTTTGCCAAACATCAACATTTACCTTTAGTATCCTCGAGTCCCAATAAAGGGTTTCCACATCTCCCTTTTGAGTTAGTTCATTCCTGATGTTTTGGGGTCCATGTCCTGTTATTTCTAAAACTGGCTTTCGGTATTTTGTAACTTTTGTGGATGATTATTCTCGTGTTACTTGGTTATTTTTAATGAAAACTCATTTTGAGATATTCTCTATTTTCTGTTCTTTTTGTGCTGAAATTAAAACTCAATTTAATACTTCTGTTCGCATATTGCACAGTGATAAGGCTAAAGAATACCTATCTAGTTCCTTCCAATCTTATATGTCACAAAATGGTATTCTCCATCAAACATCTTGCGTTGATACTCCTTCTCAAAATGGGGTTGCAGAAAGAAAGAATCGACATCTTCTTGAGGTTGCTAGGGCACTTTTATTCCAAATGAAGGTCCCTAACATTTTGGGCTGATGCCTATTGTCTCTACTGCTATGTTTTTTGATTAAATCCGCATGCCTTCTTCTGTTGCTTAATGGTGCAAATTTCCTTATAAAAATGTCCTTTGTTTCCTTTCTAAAACTTCTTCTATTCCTCATTTGAACTCTCGTATTTTTGTTGTAACTTGTTTTGTTCGTGATTTTCGTCCACAGGTTTTCCAAATTAGATCCAAAGTTCCCTTCGTTGGTGTTTTCATTGGGTATTCCTCGGAATCAAAAAAGGGTATCGTTGTTTCTCTCCCGATTTGACCCGTTATCTTATTTCTGCAGATGTCACATTTTTTTGAAGAATACTCCATTTTTTTCCTTCTTCTATAATATAAGAGTGAAGGGGAGGAGAACCCTTTTTATATCCGGCAAGTTCATAACTCTCCTGCTCCTTCTCGTATTCCTGACCTTGCTCCTGCTCCTACTCCAGCGTCTGCTGCTCCTATTCCCGCTCCTGCACCAACATCTACACGCCCTCGTTTTAAACAGGTTTATTCCAGGAGACCAGGAACTCTTGACTCACTTCCTCCACCTGCCGTTTCAACAGAAGATTCGGTTCTCTCCACTCAACCTGAGCCAGTACCATCCACTCCCCAGTCAGACCTTGACCTTCCCATTGCTCTTCAAAAAGGTAAACGCAAGTGTACCTACCCTATTTCCTCTTTTGTTAATTATAATCATCTTTCTTCTTCATCTCGTTGTTTTGTAAGTAACTTAGACTCTGTCTCTATTCCTAAAACTGTTGTCCAAGCTTTGTCCCATCCTGGGCTTTGTCCCATCCCCTGGTTGGTGTTGCAGCAAGAAAGAGGAGATGGCTGCCTTAGATACTAATGGTAAACTTGGGATCTTGTGCCTCTCCCGGCAAGTAAGAAAGCCTATTGGTTGTAAGTGGGTTTTCAACCGTAAGTGAATCCTGATGGAACTGGTTGCTCGTGCTCAAGGCCTTCGATTAGTTGCAAAGGGCTATTCTCAGATCTATGGCTTGATTATTCTGATACTTTCTCTTGTTACCAAATTGTCTTCTGTTCATTTATTTATTTCATTAGCAGCTACTTTTGACTGGCCTTTACATCAGCTGGACGTTAAGAATGCCTTTCTTCATGGGAATCTTCAGGAGGAAGTTTACATGAAGCAACCACCAGACTTTGTTGCTCAGGGGAGTCGGGTAAAGTATGTAAACTTCGAAAATCTCTTTATGGCCTAAAACAGAGTCCTCGAGCTTGGTTTAGTAGATTTTGCAATGTGGTAAATCAGTTTGGCATGCAGATGAGTACTTCTGATCATTCTGTATTTTTCAGAAGTACTAAGACTGGTTTGATTCTACTTGTGGTTTATGTTGATGACATTGTTATTACAGGGAGTGGGGAGTGATTTCAGCCGGCATTACATCACTCAAGATCAATTCCTTCCAGACCCAGTTCCAGACAAAAGACTTAAGATTGATTTGAAGTAATTTTTTGGGTATGAAGTATCTAAGTGTAAGAGAGGCAAGTCTTCTTATCTGCAAAAGGAAAGTATGTCTTGACTTCTGAAGGAAAACTGGAAAGTTGGGTGCTAAGCCATGCAGTGCTCCCAATGACTCCAATTTGAACTTTCAATGGTGGTGAGTTATTTGGATGATCCTGAATTATAGAAGGTAGTGGCAAATTTGAATTATCTACCGTAACACGTCCAGATATTGCCTTACTCTGTGAGCGTCTTGAGCCAGTTTATGTCTTCCTCTCCTACTGTTATCCATTGGGAAACTTTAGGACAAATTTGTGCTACTTGAAAGGTAATCCAGGTCGTTGGCCTGCCTTTAACAGTAATCATAGGCCATTTGAACTATTGAAATGTTTTTTTCCAGAATGCGGATGGGCAGGTTCGAAGGTTGATAGAGATCAACTCAAGGAATATTGTGTCTTTGTAGGTGGAAAACTTGATACAATGGAGGAAGCAAGAAACAAATGTAGTCTCACGATCGGTGCTGAATCAGATATCGAGCTATGGCACAATCTGCTGTGAAATTAATTTGATTCGTCAATTGTTAGAGGAAAATTGGCTTTCAAGTCAATCTTTTACCTGCAAAGTTATGGTGTGATAATCAACTGCTCTTCACATTGCGTCAAAATCCAAGTATTCCATGACGAACAAAACATATCGAGATTGATGTCATTTCATTCGGAAAAGAATACAACAGGTGTTAACTCTACAACGCGCATGTTTAAAACACAGTGAACAGATAGAGATATCTTTACCTTACAAAAGCTATAAATGGACCTCGGGTAGAACTACTTTGTACAGTTGGCATGATTAACATCTAATGCCTCCAATTGAGGGGGAGTGTTAAGGATTTAGTTGTAAAAGAACTCTATTAGGAGTTAAGATCCTAATAGGTTTATAGTATCTTGTATGTGTTAATATATGTGTCCCTATTGATGAAATCAATATATAGAAAAAATATTTTCCCACATTAAATCTACAAAATCACCAAATGCCATCATACGTACAACTTCCAGTCCCTATGGATCATATCATGAAATATCATGAAACAGAGTGGTAGCCATTCTCTGGTATGTTGCCCCGGCATTCTTCAGTCCGAACGGCATCACTCTATAGCAAAATGTTCCGAAGTCTGTGGTTGTGAATACCCAAATTTTGAGACTCAAAGAGCCAGTTTTTCCGGACCGGAAGCCATTCGGAAAGTTCACCGGAAATATCCCAATATGGTACTTGAAATGTCCGAAAAATTATGGGGATCACAGAACTGGTCCCGGAATATTTTTTGGAGGTCCAGAACTCCCACAAAAGCTCCCGGAGTGTTAAAGTAGCAAAACCACCAGGCACGGCGGTCCGCACCGCGACTATAACCGGGACTATATTTGCCAACCATTCCGGATAGTGTACTACTTCTAAGAATCCTGCATCCAACTGCTTCTGGACTTCAGTTTTGATCTTGTCCTGCTATTCTGGTCTGACCCTTCTCCTTTTCTGTTTTACTGGCTTAATATTCGGATTAGTAGTAATGAAGTGCTCTGCTATTGATCTGTCGATCCCTGGCATATCCGCATAACTCCAAGCAAATACCTTCGAATTTCTTTTAATGCATTCTTGAAGATTCTGTCTGAGCTCAGGTTTGAAGTCTGATCCGATTTCAATTATTTTAGGATCTTCAGTGGTGCTTAGGTGCCTTAATATTAAAATGCTAAAATGAATGCAATGCATTTTATGTCAAATATGCCGAGTGGTATAATCAATCCATGAAATGCCATGAACGTGACAATTAGGAAAACAAGAAAACAAATAGTCAAAGTTCACTTCCATTGATTGAAATAAAAGAGGAAAGCCATCCATAGTGTTCTTAAAACAAGCATCAGAAAAGCAAAATACAGGATTAACTGCCTGTTCAATACATTCATTACAATTGTCTTTTATTGCCTGGATCACTATCTGGATCTGCACTTCCTTCCTCTTCCGGAGTGGCTTCTTTCTCAGACTCTCCATGCTCTATCATCTTCTCCGCCTTCCTCTCTGCCTCTTCGGCATCTTCAGCAGCTAGAACAGACTGGATGATCCTCGCCTTGGCCTTCTGCTCTTGCACTGACTTGGAAGCTTCATCCCCAATCCCCAAAAAGTCTTTAAACTCGGATATCTTCTTTAACCAATCAGATCCAGTGTTTGCTTCTGTCATACCCACCATAAACTCAATTCCATCCATCAGCTGTTCCAAGGAAGGTTCGGGCAACTTCTAATTCCAAGGAAGGTTTGGGCGACTTGATCAGCTTCTCCTCCTAATAATCAGTCTAAATATCGTCCCCAAACCGGGAATGGTCCTCCCCCTACTTTTTCCCGAAATTTCTCCCTCAGGCTTGTGGAACAAAGAAGAATAGATTCCAAAATTTGACCCTCTAAATGGAGACCGGATCTCATACTTTCTCCTTCCTTTCTATTTTCGGAATAGCCCAATCCGCGCTTGTCTTGTTGTCCAAATGCTGATGAGAGAGGCTCAAACCTTCCTTGTAGCTCCCAGCCCAAACCTTGACCATACTGCCACTGCATTCTCTTCATCATCTTCCTCGAGAGAGGACTCATCCGATTCACTGCACTCTTGCTCTCGGTGGTGGGCGCCTCAATTACTGCCACCTGAAATCCCGATAAGGGCACCGCCAGTTCTAGACCTTCCACTGTAGCCACACTCAGATCTTCCTGTGCATTGACTGTGACCACATCTGTACCGCACGGAATTTTTACTTTTCTGTGCAAAGTGGACGGGACTGCGCCTAAGGGATGGAGCCATGGTCTTCCCAACAACAGAGCATAGTTGGCATAGTTGGCTAATGAAGAATGTCTAAGCACAACTACGTCTACCCAGCTTTCCACTACCCCTGTGGATATCTTCGCTTTGAAAGTCCCTTTTGCATTCCGCATAGTGTTATCATAAGCCTTGACTACCATGTTTGATGGCTCAAGCTCTGATTCTTCTATTTTAAATTTGGACAGCATCTTTAGCGGACATACACACAGTGCCGATCCGTTATAAATCATTACATTCCGGGTATCTCTTCCATTCACAGTGATCTGAATGTACAACGGCTTACAGTGGTTTCTTCCTTCTGGTGGAAGGTCTGAGTCAAAGAAGGTAACTTCACCGATTCTACGCTGTAGCACTAAGCTGTAGCAGCTTTGATCATATCAACACTCTGGATCCGAGCCGGGCACTCTGACAAAGGTCATTGCTTCAAGCAAGGCCCTCTCTATGTTCCTTTAGATGCTAATCAGCAAATCCCTAATTTATTGGAAATGTCCTGCTCTGGTTCTTTGTAATTGACTCAGCACTGAACACTGGGCGGTCATTCCCACTAGGTGTCTTGTTCTGATGGCTTTCTCCAACTTCGACAGCCTTCTTTTTGCCTTTTTTCTTTCCAACTACCTGTTTCCTCATTTCTTCTTTTCTTTCGGCTCTCCCTCCGCCTTTCTTTCTCGTAATTCTCTTCTTCCGCTCCATCCAACAGCAATCTCTTTTTCCCGCTAGCTGCATACTGCTCTCTACCGATGGATTAGTACACCGCCCACTGCGGTCAAGCTCTGAACACTCTTCATTCACTTCCTTCTTCACGTGCTGTAGTACCATTGTTCCTCTTGGTTCGGCTAAAGCTCGTTTTGAATGGCCAGCTGGAGCTGTTTCATCTTTCATCCTCTGGTACACTCACCGTACTTTCACAGTGGATTACTTTTCTCGATTTTCAATCTTCCACTGGTACCCTTTTCTTCCTCATCACTACTACAGTCATCCCCATATGTTTACATAGCACACATCTGCTCTTCCCATTCTGCTTCAGCTAATTACTACCTCTCTGGTAATCCGCTCCCAATCGATTGACCGATCCGCCCAACTGAGACCTTACGAAGGCGGATAATTGTACTGATATTGGGGAAGCGGATTGTTCTTGGTGCTTGGTTTGCTCTTGTCCGAAGGCTTAGTAATCTTCCCACTGTCGATCAAGTCTTGGTTTATCGTGCCTTAATTTGAAACATTCATCAATTGAATGTCCCTTGCACTGATGATAATCCCAATTTCTATCCATATATCTCCCTCGAACTGGTTTAGTCGGGTCGACCGGTAGCTTCGACAACACCCCATTCTTGATACAAGATCTCAGTACAGTGCTCAAGGGTCTCCCCAAATCAGTGAACTCTCTCCTATGCCTTTCATTAACTGATCCCACTATAGCATTGTTATTCCCCGACTGATTCTGATTACTGCGCTTCCGGCAGCCTCCTGTCACCATAAGAAGCGCAGTAGTTACCAAACCTCTATTCTCCTTCTTTTCTCTTCCTTAGTATAGCTTCCTCGAATGTTTCATCCAGCGCTTTTGAACTAAAGAAAAGTCCTGTGAGAGGTTTGGTTTCCAACGATCCCCTTTCCTTTGAAAAAAGGGCAAAGACTCCTTACTGGAAGATGCGGATCAATCTTTATCTTTGGCCTGTCTGAACTCTATACAACTTAGTTCCTCCAATCTCCCTGTAGTAATCAAGAAAGCTCTCGTCCTTCCGCTGTCTTAAACTCTCCAGACGCGCAACTGAATTTCATCACTCCGTCGGTCTTGAAAGTGCTTAAAGAATGCGGTCTGCCAGCTTGATCCAATTCTCTGAACCTCCTCATCCTAGAGCCATCGTACCAACCTCCGAAGTCTTTATGCAGGCGTTTGCGAAATGCACGCAAGAACATCTTCCTCGTTATACGGTTCCATCTGTGATTACTCTGGAGGAATTCAGACAAGTGAGAGCGAGGATCATTGTCTCCTCAAATAATGGTATGCTTGGAATGTTTTAAATGAAGCCCGAACTGTTCGGGGTGCAAAACATACTCAAGTGATGTGAATTAAGTGACCTGGAGTTTTTCTCTTTTACTGTGCCCGCCAATTTTGTCGAATCTTTCTTTCAGATCGGCAAGTTGTTTGAGCACATCATTCTCGACTTGGACAGTGTTTCCTACAGAAGCTTGGTTTTCTGATACAGGTTATGGAATTGGCCTTTCTTCCACCGCAGGCTGACTGCTAGAAGGGGGAGTAGCTTGGTTTTGGGCCCTATCTTGGGCAAGAGCCGTAGCCACAATCTGAGCAATAGTTCTTATTTGAGTCTCAGAAAATCCGGTCTCATTTTCCGTGTTATCCACCATTTCTACTGAATCTGAGTCAGGCTCTGAATTTGATGAACTTGAATGATTCACTGAACTAACACTGAACTAATTGGAGTAAACCGGGGATTGGGGAGGTTCTGCGACACCCGCGACCAAGGATGTCGGTTTCCCAACTTCTCCGAAGCAAATTTCTTCGGGAAGGATCAATTCTGATAAAAATTCTGAGTTAAAAGGGCCCCTGCATGTATGCAAGGCGAAAAATGAAAACACATAGGATGAGAAATGCATTTCTAATGTGCTACAAAACAATATGGAAATAAGATCTGATTTTTCGAACGACTGGACCGATTCGTAATGAAATAATACAAGTCATAACTTATTTTGTACTTAAATCATTTCAGGCATATCTGTCGTCGTGTTCCTTTTGGATTTCACGATCGACTATTTTCTTCAACCTAAACTTTTTGCCTCGGAATGAAGAATTTGCCGAACGAGATTTTTATTTAATTCCTTGTTATTGCATATTTTTTTGTATCCTTACTTTTTGCCTTGGAAACATGATGGTCCCAAGCAGGAATTTCATGTTTATTTTATTATAACTGGTCCGTAATCTTCACTTATTTTCAGATAAGCGAGAAAATGTTTAAAATAACAAAGGAATTGTAACCCCCTTATATTTCTCCCTTTTTCTTTCGGAGCAGTAATTCAAAATAAGCCGATTGCATATATATTAAAAACGAATTTTGAGGTCAATTCAAAATCAAGGTCAAATGTCCATATCGGACATTAGGCTCTTATTAATGCATGGGCTGAAAAAGAAAATGTTACATGGTTGGCATGAATGTCACAACATAGTACAAGTTTAATTATCAACAGGGGAAACGGGAGTGGGAATGCCATGCCCTTCCAAACCTTATTTCTACCCACACAGACGGTTATTCCACACGGATTCCCATTGGTATAAAATTTCCGACATCTGTTTTCCATTAGGAATTGGTCCAATCTCGACAACAACAGGGGGTTTTGAGATTGACGAAATAAACTCTCGGAAATGAATGCGGCATAAACAACAGCAAATAGACCCGGTGTACCTTAGGGGAGGTAACAAGGTTTTTAGCTTGATGGCAGTTGGCTTGTCTTATTGGGCTTAACCAAAGTCTGGGTTCCGCAAACAGGATTCGGGCTGTGGCTAACTCCTTTTGAACGCACTTTAAGGTACAGGCTTGGCGGTTAGTCAAGTAGTTAATTCTCGGATGGAATGCACCTAAATCGCATGGTTTAGGCTAGATCCACCGTCAAACCTTAACACCAGTACCGAAGGGTGAATACGGGTAGAATGGAGGGTGAAAGAGAGGAAAATGGAATGAATGCCAAAATCCTAG